>JASDQU010100114.1:355972-371496 GCA_032191745.1 Picea mariana
TAGGGTGTTTTTCCCAACAACACCCTCTATCAATGTCACCAACATGCACCTCCTACTTAGATAGTGCAACAAAGCTACCATATTGCACTAGGCTCCGAGTCAATAATGATATAGTTATATGTACCTACTACAGGCTCTCTGCAATAGAAGGATGTTGGGAAGGGGGGTCAGGCCTTCGCCTAGGGGGACAAGGACCTAACATGGGATAATTCTTAGCATGTTCTCGGTCTTGTGTGGACCCTCGACCCACCCCCTAGAAGTCACCAATCTCAAAGTAGTTGACATGGTGACCCATAACAAATTCTGCCCATAATTTTCTCAAAACATATAAAGGAACCTCCTTGTTATTGCAGGGAGTTTTATCCAATACCATGTACAACCTATCCATCCAATGTTGACTAATTTTTCGGTGGATGCACCAGTCAATGCAAATGTGTTTCTTGTTGATAGGTGGCTCTTGTCTAGTTCTAGGAAAAAGAGACACAAGTTCTTGTTTTGAAATACCCAAGTCTCTAACTTGGTTTCTATCCAGTCCAATGCAATAAAAATCAAGCATTCTAACCCTGTATTGAGAAATAGAAGTTAATTTCCCTTGGGCACTTGCAATGGCCCTCACAATGACATTTAATGAATTGGACAGTGACTCTCTGCTAGGTTCTCTTGTTCCCCTTAATTCATTTACAATTGTTCTCAATATGGCCAACCCCTCATCAATTTGTGTGTCGATGTTGGGTGGTTGTGGTGGGTTGGGGTTTTCCTTTCCTTGGTCTTCTTGTGGGCATTTTACAATGTCTCTCGGTTTCATTTTATAATATATGTTGCAATTTAATAAGGCATGACATGTAAATTAGGTCAGTTTTTTAAATTAAAGAAGAAATTTACAAAAAGACATCAATACATATTTTAAGAAAAAATAAAACATAAAATAATCACATTTCTTGTAAATTCTCTACAGATATTTTTAAATGGAAAATGTTAGGCAATGTAAGAGGTGACTCTCTCTAAATTTTCTAGATGATATTTCTCTATAAGATTACAAATTATCTTGACTTTGTTCATCTATCTCTTTTCTCAATGAGGGTAAAAACGCGAAAGCGATGTGCATAAATGGGAACAAATCGCGCCCGCGACCAGCTAAAAATGGTATGACAAAGGAACATGTACGCATTCTTAGGAACGCACGTGTGTTTTTAAAATGCACACATGTTCTTAGGAACATGCATGCATTCTTAAAATGAACATGTGTTCTTAGGAAGGCGCACTCGTTCATGTTCCTTTCAACGAACCTACGTGGCAAGCTGAGTAGAGATTCGGGTTTTCCAAACCTATAGAATCAGAAACGCGTACACATTCCTAAGTTCCTGCTGACTCCCTTGCCACTTTTTCATCCACCAATTATATATATATATATATATAATATTGAATTATTTCATTAAATATTTTTGCTATTAAATTATATTAAATTTATAATCATATTTAAATTTTACTCCTATTCCAAAAACATGAAAACCATGAAATCAATACAATTATTACTTGAATTTCAATATAAATTACCATAAATAAAGTATAACATTATCTCCTTCTCTTTATTTATTAGTAAGTCTTCCAAAGCAAGCTACCGTACACTTAACCAAAAAAAAATCTAAATCAATGCTATCATTTACCTACATAGTTATAGGCAAATTTCCACCCCCTTTATTTATTAGTTATAAGTTGAAAGCCAATAAATATTGAAGTTGTACATAAAACTCAATGTTATTAGTCCCTACCTTAGCAGACGACTATAGAAATCGCGTAGCGGTCAACATGCTTTGAATGTACATTAATAGGTGTGTTTTGTTGCGTTTTTCTATATTAAATAGTGCATTTTGCATTGTTTTATGCATTGTTTTATATTAGCTTTTCAATGTTTTGTAAATTATTTTATTAAATTATTTTTTATCAAAATTAAAAATATGTAATAAATATTTTAAATTGATAAATTTAATTATCGATTGGTCTAGCAATATTGATGGGACTTAATTGTCCATGGTATATGTTCATTTTATTTACTCATTTGTCATAATTTAATATTTATTTAAAAAATAAATATATCAAAATGTTTACAACGAGCCACGTAAATACTTGTCACTGTTAGGTGGTCGCCTCAGTCTCGAAGGCGCTTGATAGTGGCACTGCCTTGTCTGTTAGTAGTTTAGGTTAACCTTCCCTAGAAGCCTTCTCGTTCTGGGCTTTCATCTCCATATCTGTTCCAGGGTCTGGATCTGTCTCTCATCCTGGACCTGTAACTGCTCCTCTTCGAGCTTTCATCTCCATATCCGTTCCGAGGTCTAGATCTGGCTTTCGTCCTGGACCTATAACTACTCTTGCAGCATCGACACACTGCTGGTCCTGGCTTAAAGAGGAACCCTAAATATTTCAATGAAGGGTATCTCACATTTTCCAGATCAACTGGTTCTGCAATGCTTAGTCAAAGTGTCGTATGAATCATACAAGAATGTCAGAGTCGTGTGCAATAATTGGGAGGCTATGCTCAGCAACCCCAAGTTCTATGCCGAGAGAAAGATCCATGGGAACAACGAGCACTTCATATGTCTGATTCAAGGTAAAAAAGGTCGTGATGTTAATGGATAATATGTACGTTTCAGCATTGGTATAACAGAAGGGCTCCCGGGATTATGGTGGAAATATATTCCCTATATTGGATTGTGGTGGCTTCCTTTATATTCCCTATTTTGAATGTGCTACACAGTGGCATGACTGGATTTTTGTGTCCATGCAACAGATCCGTTATTTGTTTCACCCTTCAACTTACTAGTGGATTACAGTAGAAGCTGGGGAAGACTTTTCCCTATCTGCAGCAACCTTGGAGATCTCATTAAACTATCTAATTCAACTCTATTATGTTTGTCATGACATTGAAAATGCTTTATTTTGGGGTTAATTTTGAGTTTTAAATATAAATTAAAATGAATACAAACATTATTCTCATTGATGCCTATCGGCATGCAGGCTAGTCTCTAATCTCTTCTTTGACTGAAGTGTCTATATTTATATTTATATTGGAAGAATTTATTTTTATTTGAAATTGAAGAATAAGGTATTTTTTTGTAAGGTAAAATTAAGGTAAGTTCTCATTTTCCAGGTAAGTTCTCATTTTCCTTTGTTTTACTAGATTTGGTTAAATTGATATATAAATTTTGACAGAATTTTGAGATACCTTGACCTGTAACTTCTCCTGCAGCACCTAGCACAACAGGACAATTTGGAAGCATTAACGGAGTGGTGCAGCCTCAGTAGGCCGGTTGTTTCTTTCCCGTGAAAATAATTCTTCAATTAGCTTAGTATAGAATGTATTCATTCCTGGAATATTACTTCCCATGACGCAGAATTGTTACTGCATTTGATTTATACTTGTTTCAAAATATGGAGTGAACTGTGATGGAAGTTCAAGAATCTAATTAGATTTGGTTAAATCAATGTATAAATTTTATCTAATTCCAATAATCTAATTAGATTTGGTTAAATCAATGTATAAATTTTATCGAAGTCCAAGAATCTAATTAGATTTGGTTAAATCAATGTATAAATTTTGATAGAATTTTGAGATACCTGGACTTGTAACTGCTCCTGCAGCACCTAGCACAACAGGACGATTTGGAAGCATTAACACGATGATGCATCCTTAGCAGGGTGATTGTCTCTTTCCGGTGAAAATAATTCTTCAATCAACGTCGTATAGAATGGATTCATTCCTGGAATATTGCTTCATTTAGGCGCCTTTAAACATGGGAATCAATGGATGCAACCTGGAGCAGCCGGACAACATCTTTCATATAGGGATTTGATCCCTGGATATTGCACGGCATGGAATTGTTATTGCATTTGCATTTGATTTATACTTGTTTCAAAATATGGAGTAAACAGTGATCGAAGTCCAAGAATCTAATTAGTTTTTTAAAAGGTATGTAAATGCTCCATTGATGGAAAAAAAATGTTGCCAGACAAAAATGGATTCCACTTAAGTCAAATGTTGTCATTTATTTTTTCTTGAATTGAAAAATTATGGAAGGTGTCATTTTTTTTTCTGGAAACTGACATTTCATGGAATTTGAAAGCCACATGTCATCATGGGACATTTACCAACAACTACGGTCGAAGATTTTACTATACCAGGAGGGGACGTTTTTGCTGTCAAATATAGTCCCAAAACATCTACTAAAATAAAATACAAGTTTGTGTGCGAATAAACAGTGTAATCTATGTGTTCTAGTCTCTAATTTAGTCATTAGAATTTTGGGTGGACTGGTAGACTCATAAAGTTTTCACCTCATAAGGTTGGATGTGTGTTCTCTCGCATTATTAATTTAGGTTTCTTTAAGGCAGGGACTAGCCACTACGTGGCTATCACCCTTGTTCTATTTACATCGAGATCTATATTTATAGATGAATTCCCATCCCCTTCATTTATTAGTTAGTAGTTGAAAGCCAATGTATATTGAAGTTGCACATAAAACTAGATGCTCTTCTATTCACACCAGGATCTATATGTATACATGAATTTCCATTGTTTAAAGGTGGGTTAAAGTTAATGTTCAATGATGATTTAGTGGAAATAGGGAAACAATAATTTGTGTACTTAAGGACAATTTGATATATTTACACAACATATTTAACTATGATATTTGAATGCACTACTAGAAGAAGATGAATTATATGAAATTGAAAACATAGTTTTTTCTAATAGTGATATATATTTTTTTTCAAAATATACTATTTAATACCTAAATAGCTAAGTTTTATGACGAAGTTTGAAGGCCTTAACATAATCAAATGATTTTTTTGTTGTTGTTTTAGGTAGAGTTCCCTATGCAGTAGTGCTCATATACTTTTTTAATAATGGGTCAGACAATAAAAAGTTACAAGACAAACAAAAGAATTGTATTTTATTTCATAATTCTAATATACGTGAAGATAAAACTTGAGAAAAAAACAATATTATAACTAGCACAACAACATCAAAGGTGGTTTATATACGCCAATGGGAACCATTCTTCACCTTTTTAACTAAGGACACCTTCCATACATGTGTATAACTCATCACACAATCCCCAAATGATGCACCCCCTTATTATTGCTAACATGGTATATGAAAGAGGACCAAAGTATAAAATCTACTATTATGAAAAATCCAAGAGTGAAAATATGCTACACAAGATATCCAACAACAAATCAATGCTAATAAGGTATGAGGAATATTCTTAGAATAGGTTCTAATTCGTTTGGAAACATATTCCTTTTATATTCTTCCTTAACTAAGCATTGTTCCACATACTCATTCGTGCATCCAAGCGTGCAAATTTGAATGTATAAGTCAGTTTGGACCACTTCTAGTAACCAAAATCAGGTTAGTCCCTTCATCTAATTTGGAAACTAATGAAGATTAGGTACAKGGTGCACTTCCTCAACACATGAATGGATCAATATAAAATATGTGCCTCAAGATTACACCTCCATTGTATGTAATTAGCACTAGGAAAACTCTATTCTCCTCAACAAGACACATTGATGGCATCGCCCTTTCTCTTCTCATAATCTTATGCTACCTTCAAACCAACTTAATATGTTATGCAAGCAAGTTCTAATTCTATGGTCCAAAAGTCATTTACAATGTTCTTTCATGACATTATGTAGATTCCATTCCAATTAGCTTTGCCGAGAAACACTTTAGGTCATACTTACCATCCAACTTCTTCATACAACTTCAATTCTCATCACATTCATCCAAAGGTAATAGATTAGCTCGAAAGATTGTAAACGACCATGAGAGGAGCACTCTATACACCCACACTTCCTCTTAAGAATACCTTCTCTTTATCATCACTATAAAAATATTGAATTTGAATATTCATCCCTACTAATTGCCATGGAATACTAATATTTGAAACCCAATCTTTGTAACACATTGAGAAACCCCATGGACATTGAAACCTACCTCTTTGGAAAAAGGATCATGGGATTCCAACCCACCATAATGTTTTGTAGGTTAAAACACTATTCTATAAGGATATGTCGATTCAAATATGGAATTTGATCAAGATAGCAAGAGAATGGCAGGTGGTCAAGATAGCAGGAGGATCACCATAGGGTATGCTTTTACTATAGGTGGAACAATAGTGAGTTGGATTTAAAAACTACAAAAGGTTGTTTCACTTTCAACAATGGAAGTAGAGTATGTTGTTGCTACAGAGGCTAGTAAAGATATTATTTGGTTACAAAGGTTTATGGAGGAATTGGGAAAGCAACAGGAGAATAGCAGGTTGTACTGTGACAACCAGAGTGCCATTCATATTGCAAATAACTAATCCTTCCATTCTAATACTAAACATATACAACTCATGCACCATTTCATACGATACATTTTAGAAGATGGACGATTGAAGTAACAAAATATACATACTAGCCAAAATCCTGCAGACATGTTAACAAAGGTAGTAACCAGGGAGAAACTAAGTTCCTGCTTAGTTTCAGTTGGCCCTAAAGAATGAAGGTGAATATGAGAAACTTGCCAAGTATAATGTGGATCATATTCAAACAGGTACAACAACAATGGAGTTGTTGTGATTAGTCTCCATATGGGAGATTTTTGGTTGTGGAGCTAGATAATCTTCCTGATTCATAGGTCTTGTTTCAATTGTGTTTGGATCCCAATTATTGATGGGGAGGGGGGTTTTGGGGGGGTGGATTTCCACCCCACATTTTTTTCTAGGGGTCTAGGGGGGCGGGGACACTTTATGGATACCCCTATAGCGGGGGTTCGGGGGAAGTGCCCCCAAAGAGAAAATTGTCTTGTAAAATATTGTAATTTTGTAGTCAATCTGAACGTTCATCATTAGGTTGCAGATCTAACGGTATAAGTTATGTTAGGGTTTTTTTTTCACTAGAAGCAAACCATCTTTTATGTATGAGGGAATTGTATTGTGGCTAGGGAAGAGAGTGAATATTGTATTTTGATAGAAGAGACTGTGAAAAAAGAAGAGGAAGTTACAATGAGTGTGTTGTAGGTTATATCCCTTCATTTGTTGGATAATAATAAAGAAACGATTTAAAATTTCTCTAGTGGACGTAGCCCATATTGGGTGAACCACATATATATATGTGTCTCTATTGTATTGTGTATCTTATGTGTTTTATTTCTACATCTAATTTATATTATTTCTCTACAATTCTCTTTTTCTAACAAAATGGAGACTCGAATGTTGTGAGTTCCAAGGATCATGCCACAAAGAACCAACGCATCCCTTGATCACCTCTTCGAAAATCCACAAATATAGAACGTTACAGGGGGTGTTGTGGATTGGAAATTGTTGACAAACGACATGTCATTGGTTGTCATATAGATGACTAGTGACACCCTTCAAAAACTGACTCAATCCTAAGTTGAAAAGTGTGTTTCAGTTGTTATCTTCTACTAAGTTCCTCCTAACACTGTAGGGTGGAAATTAAGGCTATAACACACCTCTCCTTGTAAAATGACCAAATGGGAAGAAATTTGTGCAACACAACCACTATGGAAGATCAAATGAAGGATTGGAAGAACATGTTTAAAAATCTTGGTGATAATTTTGCAACACAACTTTTCAACAATTTAACTAGTGAAGTTGCATGGAGGAGGCCTTCATTTATAAACTTTTCTAGAGGAGGAAATGGAGGGAAATAGATATCCATGACAAATCTCAACCAATGTGATTGCATGTAATCCAGGTATGGGAAAGGCAGTGTACCTTTAGTAAAGAAGTTTGATTAATATGAGAGTCCCTTAACCAACCAAGCTACTGAGATGACCATAATGTTCAATGGGCCACAATTTTATAAATTGTTGGTTTAACAAAAAAAATTCATGTGTCAAAGAATTTGATCCACATGGATGTCAGTGGCCTCCCACCTATTCCAACTAGCTCATTTGGGCAGTTTTTTCCTAGTTTTTGAGTCCTTGACTTTCGGGGCCGTTTTGAGGCCTTAAACAATGTTTTTAGGGCTCGCCACAATCAAGCTAAAGAAAAAGTTAGATTCTAACAACAACATGTGTATTCCTCAAATATACCTTTCCAACGGGCTATCGTTCGCCTAAAAGAGAGATCGTATGCAAAAGTTACGACCCCGGGAAGTTGATGTACTAACTTACCCCAACGTGCCCACATGACTTTTGGCAATTCATATCCTAGGGTTAGGTTTTTGGATGTCTAGGGTTTTGGAATTATTGTTTATTGTAAAAAATTCTTGGAGAGCCTCATTGTAACCATCTTCTTGCGAATGAGCCTAGTTGTCACATCTCTTCTAAGAGATAAGCCGCCACCATTTCT
Organism: Picea mariana; assembly: GCA_032191745.1. NCBI lineage: Eukaryota > Viridiplantae > Streptophyta > Pinopsida > Pinales > Pinaceae > Picea > Picea mariana. The sequence goes on from JASDQU010100114.1 coordinate 364,336, forward strand.
ACAAGCTTATTTTCTGCTGTATTTTGCAATTTCGGCTTATTTTCCTTATTGAATAGAAACCATTTTTATTGTATCTTTGTTATTGCATCTCTGTTATTCTTGTGTCTCAGTGTTAAGAATAATAATAATCTATATTCATTTTTGTTCTGCTTATAAAATCTGCATCAATGGTATCAGAGTGGTCTACTCCTTGTCGTTCTTAATGCATGTCCCTGATGAGGTTAAGGAACAAAGAATTGGGTCTCGATCTTATTTATATTGAGGAAAAAATCTCCCACACACCCAAGCGACCTCTCATGGTGGGAGAAAATAAATACGACGGGACAGGAGATCCTTTCAAAATGTTGCTCGAGGAAGCCCTCACGCAACAGAGGAACGAAATAATGGATAGTTTTTGCGCAAGTCCTTCGGTGACTACCAACAAGTGACGCATCTTCCTTGAAGAGAGGTGTCTCCCCCTTCAAGGTAAAAATCAACTTTGATATTCCCATATTTGAAGGTCAAATAGACAGATATGTTGTAGACAAATGGTTAAATTTTCTAGAAGGGTATTTTTTTTGTCCATAACTTTTCGAACAGAGAAAAGATTACTTTTACACTCCTCAAAGCCCTCCCCCATGCCAAAGATTGGTGGGAGAATTTCTATGAGAAAAAGGAAACAAAGGAACCTTCATTATTTACAGTCACGGTCACCTGGGAGTCCTTCAGGGATGCTATCAAGGAACAATATTACCCTATCGAAAGTTATGACAACCTGTATACAAAACGGACTACACCATGGCAAGAAAGAGACCAAGCAGTGCCAGAGTTCACAAATATCTTCCATACCTTGCGCACCAAGTTGGGTATCAAATATTTTGAGCAACATCTAGTGCTCAAGTATCACAATGGTGTGCATAGATACATCCAAGACAAAATGGACTTTTTGGACATCTCGTCCTTGGGTGTGGCCTATCGATATGTCATCAAAATCAAGCAAAATCTTAAAAAAAAGACACGGAAAATTGGGCCTGGGAACCCTTCACATCAGAAGCAAGTAAAGGGAAGCCCCAACCTGGAGAACAAAGGACAAAGAAAATACGGACAACCTCGGGACAACCAGTCTATGCCACAAGCAAAGAAGGACACCAAAAAGACAAAGAAAGATACCAGGAAGTGGTATGACTTCCATAAGAGCCCCTGGCATAACACTGTTGATTGTCGCTTCAAGCAATCATTGATGGTTGAGGTGAAATCCTTTGAGCCAGATGTGGGTTACAATTCTAAGTTAGAACCAGAAAGGGGGAGATAGATCATTGACGTAGAACCCAGCTCCACTGTTGCTACCACCAAGGTCCAACCCAATGAACTAGATGAGCAAGAAGAAGGAGAGTGCCTCTTTCATTTACATATGTGGGTAAAAGGAACCCCGTTGCACTTTATCATTGATATTGGTAGCCAAAAGAACCTCATCTCATAAGAGGTCTTCAAGCGGCTAGCCCTGCCGACAACGTTGCACCTACAATCCTACACCATTGGATGGATCGACCAAGGAAGCGAACTTTGCGTCAACCAACAGTGTCGCCTGTCGTACGAAATCAATCCCTTCAGATATGAGGTATTGTGTGATGTTGCTCCTCTCAAAGTTTGTAATGTTCTCTTGTTACAACCTTATTTATGGAAACGTCATGTTGTATATGAGTCTAGGCCTTGCAGTGTTATTATTACTTTGAACAGGAAATTATACAGGATACCCAAGGTAGTCCCACCTAGTGATATTTCCTTGATCTCTGCCAAGAAATGCAGGAAGGTCATTTCTCAAACCAAGAAGTTTGTCTTCTTCGTGATTCGCTCTCAGAGTGAGAAAAATATTACGGCCACATCCAAGGCCTCCGTGACTGACCTCTCCACACAAAAAAAGCAAGTGGACAAGGTCGTGGAAGAATACAAAGATATCTTCTCCTCACCTACCGGGGTACCTCTGCACTGTCAGGTCAAGCATCCCATCGATCTAACCCCCGACACACTGCTACCCAATGGACCAGTCTACCGCCACTCTTTGTTAGACAATGAGGAGATCAAGCGAAAGATCCAAGAACTTCTCCACAAGGGGAACATCCATCCTATCTCATCACCTTATGGGAGTCCAATCATGTTGGTGAAAAATAAAGATGGGACCTGACGACTCTGCATTGATTATTGGGCCCTAAATAAAATCACATTCAAGAACCGGTACCCGATTCCTAGAATCGACGACCTCCTTGATCATCTCAAGGGGGGAAAGTAATTCACTAAGATTGATCTGAAGTATGGCTACCACCAAGTCCCCATAGAATAGATAGATGTATGGAAGACAACCTTCAAGTCAAAATAAGGTCTTTTTGAATGGTTGGTCATGCCCTTTGGTTTGACAAATGCTCCAATAAAATTCATGAGGATGATGGACGATATCCTACGACCTTTCACCAATACTTTTTTAGTGGTGTATCTGGATGACATCCTCATCTACAACAAGACTTGGGAGAAACACTTGCAGCACATTCAGTAGCTTTTGCACACCCTGCAGCAACACAAGCTATATGCCAATTTGGAAAAATGTTCCTTCGGCATGGAAATGGTCTAGTACCTAGGCTACATTGTGGATCGACATGGTGTGCATGTGGATCCAGCCAAGATCCAGGTCATTCGTGACTGGCCAGCCCTAAACACACTCACTGAGCTTCAGAGCTTCTTAGGCCTTGCCAATTTCTATCACAGGTTCATGTTGGGATTCTCCCATATTGCATGGGCCCTCAGGTAAGTAACCAGAGGTGGTGGTAAGGAAAAATTTGTGTGGGGCCTGTCCCAACAAAAAACATTTCATGATTTAAAGAAACGCTTGTGCTCAACCCCAATACTTTCATTACCGGACCTGCAACAACCCTTTGAGATCGAGACATATACTTTGGACTATGTTGTGGGCATAGTTCTCACTCAAAACGACCACCCCGTGGACTATCATAGTGAGAGACTATCAGATGTTTTCAGTAAGTACCCTACTTACGAAAAAGTAATGTACTCCATTATGCAAGCCTATCTCCAGTGGAAATATTACATTCTCAGGAAGGAGACGGTCATCCACATAGATCATAAACCACTGCAATTCATGTAGACACAGGGAAAATTACAGAACGATCGTCTTAAGAAGTGGTCCACATACTTGCAACAGTTCCACCTCAACATCAAGTATAAAACAGGTAGTACCAACTAAGTCGTTGATTTCCTCGGTCAACCTCCAGTCGCATCACTCACCAGAGTGTTAGACTCTTGCATCCACGAGACCTTCGGATGGCCCAACTTCTATGAGATAGACCCTAAATTTACCACCACATAACAAATGTTGGGCGCAAACTCAGTTGTCGCTAATTTCCATATTCACGATGGGCTATTGTGATGACTTGGACATCTATGTGTTCCATCAAGCGAGTGAGGGAAGATGATTTGGGAAGCCCAATACAGTCGGGTGGCATGACACTTCGACATCAAAAAGATAGTGCCAGTGTTGCAGAAACATTTATGTTGGCCGAAACTTCGACAGGATGTCAGCAAGTATATCAGGTCTTGCACTTCCTGTGCCATTGCCAAACTAACCAATAAGAAACATGGTCTATACACCCCCCTGCCTACTCCTGACAGGCCCTGGGAATCCATCTCAATGGACTACATGTCGGGCCTTCCATCCACTAAGAGGGGAAATGACTATGTCTTTGTGGTTGTTGATTTTTTTTCCAAGATGACGATCTTGGTTGCCTGCAAGAAGAGCGTCATAGCAGAGGCCACTGCCAAGATCTTCTTTGAACGAGTCAGTACATTTTGGAATCCCACAAACCATTGTCTCATATCGGGATAGTTGGTTCCTCAGCACATTCTGGTCGAGCCTTTGGTCACTGCTCGACACCAATATCACCAAGTCCACTACCTTCTATCCCCATAAAGATGGCCAAAATGAGGTCGTCAATCATATGATAGTGCATATCATGCGCATGTATAATTAAAAKAACCCCCGCATATGGGATGAGAGTCTTCCCTATGTTCAACATAGCTACAAAATATCCCTACACAACTCAACCAACCATAGCCCCTTTCAGTTCAGGTTGGGATTCCAACCATTGGGTCCCATAGATGTTGCACTACCTCTTGCGGCCACCCCGATMGATTCATCACCTACTCCAAATGAAGATGAAAAAGCCTCCCACTTCATTGAKTGGATCCAACACATCCACTAACAGGTTCAAGATATTTTACAAAAATCYAATGCCAAGTACAAGCAGCGCCATGATCAACATTGGGTGCCACACAAGTTTAAGGTGGAAGACAAAGTATGGTTACACTTGCAAAAAGAATGTTTTACAGGGCCCCATCGGAAGCTTCACCCACTCTGTTACAGACCTTACACCATCACCAAGGTTGTGGGTCACAATGATTTTGATCTCAACATTCCTCCTTTCCTTGGCCTGCACCCAATGTTCAATGTGGATCTCCTTCGACCATACTTCCAACCATTGTTGGACACCTCGGAGATAGCAAAATAGTTGACACCAACAGAGCTCAGCCCTGACTGCATGCAACAGGAATCCAGTGATTAAATTGTGGACACACAGGTCAAGGGCACTCGCCAGCAAAGTATCCAGCTTTATTGAGTTGTCAAAGCAGGGCAATTCCTGCACTAAGGCAAATGGCTCACTCGAGACCAAATTCAGTAGAATTTTCCTCATCTGATGGGGGAACTCAACATAATGGAGAACATTGCTTAATAAGGGGGAGGATTTATCCAGATGGATGTCAGTGGCCTCCCACCTATTCCAACTGGCTCATTTTGACAATTTTCTAGTTTCACAGTTTTTTCCTAGTTTTCGGGTCCCTGACTTCTGGGGCCATTTTGAGGCCCTAAACAACGTTTTTAGGGCTCACCACAATCAAATTGTATATAAAGTTAGATTTTGACGGCAACATGTACAGTCCTCGGATGGACCTTTCCAACGAGCTATCGTGCGCCTAAAACGAAGATCGTATGCAAAATTTATGACCCTAGGAAGTTCATGTACTAGCTTACCCCAATGGGGCCCACATGACTTTTGGCGATTCATCTCCTAGGGTTAGGATTTTGGCATTCTTGTTTATTGTAAAAAAAGGCTTGGAGAGCCTCATTGTAACCATCTTCTTGCGAATGAGTGCAGTTGTCACATATCTTCTCAGAGATAAGCCGCCAACATTCCAGCAAGCTTATTTTCTGCCGCATTTTACAGTTTCAACTTATTTTCCTTATTGAATAAAAACCAGTTTTATTGTATCTTTGTTATTTCATATATGTTATTCTTGTGTTTCTGTGTTAAGAATAATAATAATCTGTATTCATTTTCGTTCTGCTCATAAAATCCAGATCAGAATTTTCTACACATCTTGTTAAGCCCCAAATAGTGGCTCATTACCCCTTAATTGGGGCATATTACATTAGTAATGTTATTTTATTTATGTTGGTTTTAGTCTATTAGTTGTAATTGTACCTCCTAGTCTCCTATATATACCAAGGAGATATTTTCATTTGGAATCATCTTGTATTTGGAAATTTATGTGGCGTATAATGAGGTGCCCCCTCGAAGAGGCTTATTACCTGAAATTATCTCTTTTTCAAGGCATTGAGTACTTATTCTGAAATTTTTCTATGCTATATTGATATTTGGTTCTTAACATATGGTATCGGAGCTCAAGGTCTTAGGGTTTTGCTGCTACATCTGAGACACCTTGGACTTTTCACTATAACTATTTTTCTGCAACGTTTCAAAAGGAACGACATGGAGGATATTTAGTATATGGATCAAGGTACGTTGAGTTAAAATTTCAGCTCCTGAGGCCTTATAATTTCGGAGATACAACCTGTGTAAGATAGGGTTCTGGAATCATCGTGAATTGAGTCATTACAGAATTTTCGCTATAAAAATTTTTCTGTAACGTTTCAGACCCTGAAATCTAGAGGCTATTCACAAAAATTAGTAAGCTATATGTGGTAAAAATGTCAGCTTCTAGATCATGTTACATTTGTAGATACACCCTGTGGAAGATAGGGTATCTGACTAGTCCTATTAACTAGTCTCAAGCAGGTGTTCTGGGTAAAAAAATCATAACTTCTTCCTAGAGTATCCAAATTGAGTGAGACTAGTTGCATTGAATAGTGGACCATCCTTAGTATTTCGGGTATGATTTTCAGAATTTTATATCAATTATTTTTTGTGGGGCACGCTATACAAGTGAGATCTCTTGGAAAGACCAAAAATCAACAAGTTGTGGGGAAGTTACCGTAAATTCCACTTGGCACATCCAATTTTGATCAGACCTGTGGCATTGCATAGAAGAAATATCAGAGAACTACAAAAAATAAAATTTCATACCCAGATTGTCTAGCAAAACCACCTCAAAATCAAGGTTTAAAGTGATACTTGGCCAAAATGCCACTAAAAAAGAGAACTTCTTCACCAAATAAGCCTCCAGACAATCCTACTTTGACTCTTGATGAAGGTGAAGAAATGCATAGGGACATTAATGATTTACAAAAGAAGACAGTAACAAAAGATGAACTACAAGAGATGAGGGATTCAATAAATACTAAGATGGATGGTTTAAAAGGGGAGATCATGGAAGGATTGAAAAAAATCCTAATAGAGAGGACACCTGAAAGTGAAAATGTATCCCATGAAATTCATGATGAGGACACAAGGAAGATGAATCAAGAATGGAGAAACCCTAACTTTGGGTTGAAGACCAACCACTTTCCTAATATCGATATGAGGAAGTTTGATGACAAGGACCCAATCACATGGATACTTCAGATGGAGCAATTCTTTGATCTACATAATGTGCCACATACACAAAAGGTAAAAATTGATTCTTTATATTTAGAACCCAATCAATTTGTGTGGTATCAATGGCTTTGTTCTTGCAAATCACTCGTCACTTGGACAATTTTCACGGAAAAATGATAGCACACTATGAGGATACAAGGAGCAATACCTTCTTTAGCCAATTGATAAATCTCAAGCAAAAGGGTTCAGTTACAGAGCACATTGAGAACTTCCAAAGATTGAATATAAAGGTAACAGATATTCCAGATGAGCACTTGATTGATGTATTCATAGGAACTTTAAGGGA
>JASDQU010100114.1:371590-384474 GCA_032191745.1 Picea mariana
TACTAGAAGGACCACTCCTAACATCTATCGAGACAATAATGTTCCTTATTCTAAAACACCTCAACCTACCAGGTTGACACCTCAACAATTGGAGGAAAGAAAATAAAAAGGGTTATGCTTTAATTGTGACAACAAGTGCAGTAAGGGACATAAGTATGGTGAGAATAAATTATTCTACATAGATTGTGAAGAGGAAGAAGAACAATAACAAGAACACGAACCATCTCAAGATGAAAATGTAGACGCGATTTCTTTTGAAGAGTTGACTCCCACGATATCGTGTAATGCATTGGCTGGAATTAGCACTCCTCAAACCATCAAGATTGAAGGATATATCAAAAAGAAAAAGGTAATAGTCCTAATTGATTCTGGTAGTACTCATAATTTCATTAACTATAAATTAGCCAAAGCTCTCAATTGCTTTGTATATCCAGCACCAAAGTTTCAAGTAATGATTGCAGATGGAGGAACTATCAATTGCTCAGAAAAATGCAATAAGATCAATCTTACTATGGGGGAATATGTAATGAATAGTCCAATGATTTCTATACCCATGGGTGGTGTTGATGTTGTACTAGGAATCCAATGGTTACAATCATTAGGAACAATGGCTTTTAATTTTCAAGAACTTTTCATGAAATTTTCATTGGAAGGAAAAGAAATTGAGTTAAGAGGTATCACAGGGAAACTCAATAAGGTGATAAACTCCAATGGCATGACAAAATTATTGAAAAAGGGGCATGAAGGTGTAATTTCACAACTATGCTCACTAGATGTTCAAACATCTAGGCCATCTATTCCCCTAGATATCCAAGGGATCATTGATAAGCATTCCAAAGTATTTGAAGATATTCCCAAAGGTCTTCCACCCACTTGAAATGATGATCATGATATTCACCTAATTCTTGGGAGTGTTCCTCCTAACATTAGGCCATATAGATGCCCTTATGCCTAGAAGAGTGAAATTGAGTGCATGGGTGAAGAAATGTTAGAGGCTGACATTATTAGACCTAGCCAAAGTTCTTACTCTGCACCGGTGGTAATGGTATTCAAGAAAGATGGCTCATGGTGTATTTGTCCAGATTATAGAGAGTTCAACAAGATCACTATTAAAGATAAGTTTCCCATTCCCGTCATTGATGAATTGTTAGATGAACTACATGGAGCAATCTATTTTACAAAGTTGGATATCCATTCAGGGTATCATCAGATTAGAATGAAGGAAGAAGATATCCCAAAAACAACATTCCGAACTCGTGAAGGCCATTATGAATTTTTGGTCATGCCTTTTGGCCTTACAAATGCACCTTCCACATTCCAAGGGTTGATGAACTTTGTTTTCAAGCCCTTCCTTTGAAAATTTGTGTTAGTATTTTTTGATGATATACTAATGTATAGAAATTCTTGGGAGGATCATGTGTGACATGTTGACAAGGTTCTACAACTACTAAAGGAGCAACAACTATATGCCAAATCATCCAAATGTTTCTTTGGGGTGAATGAGCTAGAGTATTTGGGTCATATTATATCTCGTGAAGGTGTCAAGGTATACCCTAACAAGATTAAGGCCATGATGGACTGGCCGATTCACAAAACATTGAATAATCTTAGAGGATTTTTGGGTTTGACAGGTTACTACCGCAAGTTTGTTCGGCACTATGGAAGAATAGCAACACCTTTAACGGAACTAACTAAGAAGGATGCATTTTCATGGACTCCAGAGACAACTAAATATTTTGAACAACTTAAAGAGGTGATGTGCAAAGCTCCTGTCTTGACCACTCTAGACTTCACAAAAACCTTTATTGTGGAATGTGATGCCTCGGGAAATGGAAATTGTAATGTCCTAATGCAAGAAGGAAGGCCCCTGACTTTTGAAAGTCGACCACTCAAGGGAAAGGACTTACATAAACCCATTTATGAGAAGGAAATGAAGGCAATACTACATGCATTGAAGAAATGGTGTCCTTATCTAATAGGTAGGCACTTCAAGGTCAAAACAGATCATGATAGTCTTAAATACTTCTTGGAACAAAGACTATCTTCAGAAGAACAACAAAAATGGGTGACCAAGATATTGGGTTGTGATTTTGAAATTGTCTATAGAAAAGGGAAGCAAAATGTTGTGGCAGATGCACTCTCAAAAAAGGATGAATATGTTGAGGCCTTTCTTTGTGCTATCTCTATCATCCAACACGATTGGATAATAGAAGCAAGGGATGAATGGAAGAATGATGAGAAAGTGTGGACTCCCATTCAAAGGTTGCAGCAGGATTCCAGTGCATCAAATACATTTACATGGAAAAATGATTCACTATGGTACAAATATCGCTTATATTTATGTAAGAACTCCCAACTCAAACAAAAGGTACTATTGGAATTGCACACCTCTCCAGTAGGAGGGCACTCAGGATTTTTGAAAACCTACCCTAGGGTCAAGAAGGATTTTTTTTGGGATGGCCTTAAAAATGATGTTCAAAGGGTTGTCGCAGAATGTTTGGTTTTCCAACAAAATGAGGTGGAAACAATTAAGAGCCCGGGTCTTTTACAACCATTAGCCATCCCAAGTCAGCACTAGGAGGAGGATTCCATGGATTTCATAACAGGGTTACCAAAGTCTGAAGGAAAGAGTGTCATCATGGTGATTGTTGATAGACTCACCAAATACGCACACTTTTGTGCACTCTCTCATCCCTTCAAAGACAATACAATTGGCACCACATTCATGGAGACAGTTCAAAAGCTACATGGCAGCCCAAAGATTATTGTAAGTGATAGAGATCCCATATTCACTGGATATTTTTGGACAGATTTGTTTTCTCGTTTGGGTACTCAATTGGCTCATAGCTCATCCTATCATCCTCAATCTGATGGAAAAAATGAGATAGTGAACAAATGTTTGGAAGGCTACCTTCGTTGCTTTGTTTCTAATAAACAAACACAATGGTTCAAATGGTTACCCTTAGCAAAATGGTGGTATAACACTTCCTTTCATACTGCAACAAAAATGACACCATTTATGGCACTCTACGGATACCACCCTCCTTCCATCACTTCTTCTCTAAAAGAAAAATCTAAGGTTCAAGAAGTGGAAGATCACATCGAGCATCAACAACAAGCTCTCCAAATCTTAAAGGACAACCTGACCATGGGACAGAATCGCATGAAACAACAAGTAGATCAACATCGTAGTGAAAGAAGTTTTGAATTAGGGGATTGGGTGTTTTTAAGACTACAACCATACAAATAGATGTCCCTCAAGCAAGCCAAGAATGATAATAAAGTATCACCAAAGTAGTATGGCCCTTATAAGGTGTTGCAAAAGACTGGTACTATGGCATACAAATTGGAGTTGCATGCATCTTCACGAGTACACCTAGTTTTCCATGTTTCATGCTTAAAGAAGGTTATAGGTGACAAGATCCCAGTTCAAACTATATTGCCGGAACTTGACGAGGAAGGAAAAATCATATTGGAGCCTGAAGCCATCACTGACACAAGAATTCACTAGCTGAGGAATAGATCCATTTCAGAGTATCTCGTTAATTGGAGGAACTACCAGCTGAAGATTCCACTTGGGAAGATGAGTCTTTTATACAGAAGCATCCAAAGTTACTCAAGCGTTGCGGACAACACTTGTCTCAAGGGGAGGGGCATGTTAAGCCCTAAATAGTGACTCCTTACCCCTTAATTGGGGCATATTACATTAGTAATGTTATTTTATTTATGTCGGCTTTAGTCCATTAGTTGTAATTGTACCTCCTAGTCTCCTATATATACCAAGGAGACATTTTCATTTGGAATCATCTTGTATTTGGACATTTATGTGGGGTATAAGGAGGTTGCCCCCTCGAAGAGGCTTATTACCTGAAATTCTCTCTTTTTCAAGGAGTTGAGTACTTATTTTGAGGTTTTTCTATGCTATATTGATATTTGGTTCTTAACACATCTACACACCTCCTTCAAATGAGGGTTGCATAGTTCTCCATTTATGTCAATTTAAACACTAACTTTGATCCTTCATTACTTTAAGCTTATAACTATGGTTAATGTTTATTTGTGAGGTATTTGAAGAACCTCACTTAATTTTCATAGGTGGATGAAATTGGTGTAACAACATGTGTTCTAATGACGACGTTAATGATTATCCTTATTGTATTGCCCTTTAAATATTAATGAAAATGTATAAAATCTTTAATTTAATAACAACACTTGTTTCTATTTTGCTTATTTTTAAGGTTAACATATTAAGCAATGTATGACATAGTGATATGTATGCATATCTATAAAAAATTGTTAACATTAATATTAAAGTTCAAAGTACATGCGTAAGGATCTAAACCCACAATATTGAAATCCAAATACATACTTTCACAATTTAAGTTTCACTTTTAGAATAAAAAAAACATACTTTTAAAATCTAAATTCACACTTTAAAAATCATAAACACATTTTTACAATCAAAATTCACACTTTCAAAACCAAATTCACATTTTAAAAACACCCATATTCATACTTTAGAAATCCAAAAATATGTTTTTCATACTTTTGAAAATTAAAGTCATATTGGAGAAGTATAGATTCGAACTAATATGACCAAATTTAATGAACCCGTTGTTAATGAGTAAACATGGAAACAATGTAAGAAAGGAAGGAGTAACAAGGAATAAAATAAAAAGAGCCTACAATTGGATTCAAACCAATAGAATTGACGGTGAATACAAAATGTAAGACGCATTTTTCTATGACAAGTTGATTTGACTAGAAAAATTTGAAATAATAATATATCAAAATAAAAACTGTAATATCAAAAAAAAACTCAAAATTAAAATTATTTTTCAATATAATATAATATACTTATAAATTACTCTTAATAACTCTCACATATTCATATATACAAAAAGTAAAGGTAAAATATTCACATAAATAATTAAAAGTATTATATAAAATATTGTTTATTAATTTTATTTTTAGGTAGGGTAAAAAGTGATCCAAAAAAAACTCAAAATWMAAATTATTTTTCAATATAATATAATATACTTATAAATTACTCTTAATAACTCTCACATATTCATATATACAAAAAGTAAAGGTAAAATATTCACATAAATAATTAAAAGTATTATATAAAATATTGTTTATTAATTTTATTTTTAGGTAGGGTAAAAAGTGAGTTGTAAATGTTTTTTTTTTTTTATATTTCATATAAATCTATTTTAAATTTCAAAATTCTCTTAATTTTATTTAATTAAATAATAAGTATTATTATTAAAATTAGTTTTCAAATATTGGATACATCTTATTATTAATTATAATGTTTTTAATTATATTAAAAAATAATTAATATATTAATTATTGATTTGTGAATGAAGTCTAAAACATTAAAGTATTACATATTAATGTATATATAGGGTGGTAATGTAATATTAATAATATTAAAAATAATTTATTTGAGATCAAAAGCTATATTACAAATAAAAAATAAAGAATTTAAAGAATCTAGTATAATGTGTATTTTATTAAAAAATATATATATTGTTTTTGGGTTAGTTTATATATATATAGAGAGAGAGAGAAATCTGTGCTATTTTGAAAGGGAATAATACTTCTTTGTTACAATTTTGAATAATTTTTAGTTCCGGTCTTAACTGGTTGAGTACTTGAATCTAGTAACCTAAAATCAAAGAGACTTAAATTTATTTATTTATTTGTTTTTTATTTTAATTTAATAAGTAAAAGTTGATTTGAGAAATAATAATTAATATCAATTAAAAAAATATTTTCCATTTTTAAAGTCAATTTAAAATAATAATTGTTACTTTTTTTTTTATATATAAACATTCCACCACCTATTCCAAAAAATCAGTCTAAAAAAAAGCCTCCCAAAATCACCTTAAAAATTCTTTAAAGTAAAAAGTTATTTGTCAATTAAAAATAATTTAAAATTATACACTGAAAAAATAAACTTGTATCTTTTATAATTATTTTTAATAAAATAATATATAAAGTAATTTAAAATTATAAACTACCAAAATAAATTTATATCTTTTCTAATTATTTTTAATAAAATAATATATTTTCTGATAATCATTAACATTAATACCATACATAAAACCAAATACTACTTACTTTAACCCCCTTAACAAAACAAACAACAAACTTTTTATCACCTTTACATACCACAAATTAAAAAAAACGTTTTATCACCTTTACATACCACAAATAAAAAAACGAGCGTATTATCACCTTTACATACGACAAATAGAATTTACAAATTTTATATCGAATGTGAATTCGTCCTTCAATGAATTAAATTTTCGATTAATTTTCAGAAAAGACATGGATTTAAAGGCTCTCAAGTTGCACATATCAATATGCCGCAAATAGACTTCGTGTGGCCCAAGCAAATTCTTGTTATTAACGCACGGCAGAAAATGGGAAGAATTGGTCTGTATTACATCGTACTGCTCATAAAAAATTAAAAACATGATGCTTGATGCAGTTGGCTCTCGTTAATGGTGCTCGTCGGTGGTCACTGCGCAGCCTGTCTGTTTTAAAGATTTTGTCCTTCATTCAATTCCATTTCTGGGGAAGAGTCACTCTCACACATTCGTAGTAGTAAGAGTTTTAAGTGTAGTCTCAACGTTCTATCTTTTGTTAGTTTTTTGGCAATTTCTTTTTGTTTGATTTTGTCAGAAATTTGGTTGGTGAGAAATGGTTGAATTTGCAAAGATTTGAGTAATTAAATTTGTATGATCCAAGTGTTCTAGGGTTTTTTAGCAGGCTGAATCTATTTATGCATTCACAATTGCAATTTAAACAACAAAAAATAGCTATTTTATCCAAATTTACATCACCAATTCCAATCCAAAATCATAAAAGTAAAACTTTTTGTCAACACCAAAAATATATACATCTTAATTCAATTCCATTTCTAAGGAAAAAAAAAACCCTAAATATTTGACTTTTATCAGCTGGGCCATTTCCTTCTAAATCTTTTAACTAACTGTAAAATTAATTTGTTATTTTTTCTAACTGCAGAATAAACGGTCAACAAATTGGCACGGTGTTGGGCCGCAAAAGTTTGTCAAGTTTTTTCTTTTAGTTCATAATGGTGTAAAATGTTCGTTATTAGAGGCGTACACCTATTGACAATGGGCAGATTTAATAGGGGTTTAGTGCTTAATAAGTTTTCTATGGACACAATTAAATATGGCTGGAATATTCTTAGTAATCACACAAAATAAATGGCTGTGATTTCAATCATTAACTTCCTAGCTATTATAAAGACATCAGTTTATGTGTTTACTTTTTTACATTTACCTAATCATATTTAAAAATTACTTTGATAGCTAACTGATTGTGATTAACACAAATTAAAATATTAACACCAGATAAATGAAGCTCAACCGTTTATTTGTTAATCAATAATAAAATTTAATATATTCTTTTAAGAATTCGTTTCATCTTATTAGCCTTTCGGCGTTGACCAACAGCGATTTCGCTGTTGTGCTAGTCTAGATAAGTTACGATTTCGCTGTTGTGCTAGTCTAGATAAGTTATAGATGTTAGTTATATCATTGTGTATAAAGGAAATTTTGTTGCTAAAACAAAGTTTTTAATTTGATTTTGCGAGTAGAAAGTAAAAAAAAAAAAAATTATATCCAAAACCAACTCTGTTCCTATTGATGAATACACTTAACAAAAATTACTAGTCAAGATTCATTTCAAAAGTTGTAGTTTAAACATTTTATTAAATGAGTTTTTTTTTATATTTTCAGGGGATCTTTGTTCAAAATATGGGAAAAAATTGTTGGACCTTTAGATTTGATTTGAGTGATTATTTTTGTATAATCCGAGTACCCCAGAAGCTTTTCAGCATGCTGAATTCATTTATACATTCAGAAATGGATTTTAAACAACAAAAAAATAATGATTTCGAACAAATTTATGTTGCCGAATCAAAAACATTTCCTAGAACACTTAGACAATGCCATTTAAAAATAATGCAAATACCCTACTTTATACAATATTATGTAAACAAAAATCTTCCAAACCATCAAATAATGCAGCCATTGGCGAAACATCCAATAGATCCGTTTAGCATACAATCTAGAATGCCCCTTGAGACCAATCATACCTTATCAATCACAACATATCAAGGCCATTTGAACTATCTATCGAAATAAAACTAGGACCATAGGATTTAGAAATGAAACTCCATGCTTTCGAGTTCCTAGTTGTCTATGAACTCTTGCAAAGAGAAAGAGCTCACTCAACATTCTAGGGCTTTCGAGGATAGATGGTCCACTTTTTCGTTGATCTCAAGGTAGATATGAGTGAAAGACTTCCACTCGATATCTTAAATAAGCCTATGAGTTTGAGACAACAAATGTTGTAAGCATAAAATACCCATCTTAGACATATCATTTGCCTAATTTATTATGACATATCATTTGCCTAATTTATTATGACCTAGGAATCCCCCAATACTTGAAGGTGTTTGATTCCATGAGAATTGGCAAAGAACAACACAGAGTAAAAAGCTGAGAAATATGTTTTGAAGTTGGAACCTGGCCCAATGGCATATCGAATATAGAAATAATGGTGAGGATTTTCATACAAAACTACAGCAACTCCACATCTTGGAGGATGACCTTGACTAATACCATCGAAAAATCCCCATGTAGTCTCGAGATCCATATGTGGCATGACGAACACTCTAACTTTCTTCTGCTTGGGATTACATTTGAATTCCATGGTGTTTTTATTAATAAGTCCCGCCACAATCTCCTGAGGGATATGTTTATCCTGAAAAATATTCATATTATGAGCCCACCAAACCAATTACACAAAGAGACCGAGAAGGGAATCAAAACAATCCACACAACTCCAGACTATTATGATTCCATGGAACTTGAGAATTGAAATTGTTGGCCAGTATTTTCCACACATGAGTAGTAAAATGGCATGACACAAAAAGGTGAAAGATTGATTCATAATCTAGTTTACACAAAGTGCATATGTTGGGGCCTGTCCACCCTTGTTTTAACAAATTGTCCCATGACATGAGCTTATTTTTGAGATCTAGCCATAAAACAATTTTAGCTTTCAAAGTACCGTGGATCTTCCAGACACAATCCCACCACCAAGAGGGAGTTTCAAAAGCAATAGACTCCACGTGTGCTTCATAACCAAGTTTTACAGTAAACTCCCCCGTAAGAGGATTCTTGGACCATGCCAAGGAGTCTTGTTCCGCTTCATAAAGCTTAATATGGTTATGACAAAGCTTTCCAACAAAATAATGCCATTCCTTGACCTTTTTGCCAGTTAAACCTAGGTCGCTTTTAAATTTCCAGCTGCTTCTGTCAGGATGGTGAAGGTGGAGGCCTCTAGCATCCCAAAGAGAGTAGATATCCTAATTAGAGAGGATCAACCGTACATCATGCAAGAGCCTGTAGTCTTTGTCTTCTTTGACCCACAGATCCTCCCCTATACGGATTTTCCTCCAATTGTGGATCCTCCCCTATATGGATTTTCCTCTAGTTGTGGATCCTCCGTAAAGTTGAGTTGGCCAATGGGGGAAGGAATCCACCAAAGCTCTCCAAAAAATGGAGGAATTATTGGTTGATTTTCTAGGAGCACAAAACCAGTTCTCCATTGAGTGGAGCCTAGGTATATTGACTTCATAAACCTTCCCCATAGTGACAGGTTGTGGATAAGCCTCTAGAGAATTTTTCCTCCCAGACCATAAAAACTTGAACCCTTTCTTGCAATTTTTTGTCAAAATTCCTTTGGGGAAATTAAAATAGAAAGTTATTAGGAAATTATAAGTAGTTTAAAGTCACACTCCATCACAAAAAACTTAATCTCTTATGATCATTGATGTTTGTAGTCTAACTATTAGACTTTTAAAACTTTTTCATGCAATTATCATTAGAATGACAATCCAATTAATTATTGACCAAATCACAATTTTTCTTTGTTTAAATTGTAGTTTTAAATACATAGATGAATCCAAAGCAATTCCATCGATTCTTTAAATTTCTAACTGGTTTCTAAACAAAATTGATTGAAAAACACAACTTGAAAAAAATAAAAAAATCTAATATTTAAATTACTTATTAATTAAACTATATTTAATAAAATAATATGCTTTCTAAAAACATTTAGTCTTAATACCATACAAGAAAGAAACCAAATTCTATAATTATAATGCATTTCTTAAAAAAAAAAATATCACCACCTTTACATACACTGGCAGAGACGTTAACTCGCCGCTGAGAACGCCGAAAGGTATAGGCTGAGAACGTGCCCCCAATATAAAACTTCTGTGATAATTCGTTTGTGGTAATATGAAACGTTTGGTTGCACGGTTTAATCCTACTTAATCATTTAAATGTGACAATTACATATCCTTACAGTAATTTTTTAATGTGATTAGGTAAATGTTAAAAAGTAAACATGTTAACAGATGCCTTGATAAATGCAAGAAAGTATAAACAATAAATCTAACCCATTGATTTTGGAGGACGACTAAGAATATGACCCATTGATTTTGGAGGACGACTAAGAATATGCCAGTATCTTCAACGCATAGCCATCAGATTAGAGTTTAAGGTTAAATAAAGTTAAAAGATCATTAATTGTGCCCATTATCAATAGGTGTAAGCCTTTCGGCCTAAAAATACAACACAAAGATATACAAATTTTGAAAAATAAAAATATTTAATCGTGAATGTGAATTCGTCCTTCTAATAATTAAATAAAAAAATAAATTAAATTTAAATAAAAAAAATAAATTAAATTTTCGACATATATTTAATGGCTCTCCTGGTTGGACAAATGAATACGCGCCGGACAGACTTTGTGTGGCCCAAACAAGTTCATGCTATTAACGCACGGCAGCAAGTGGGAAGAATCGATCTCTACTACATCGTACTGCTATTCAAAAATTAAAAGCATGATACCTGATGCATTCTGCTCTCGTTAATGGTTTTTAAAACCCTTTACGTACGTGGGAGCAGAGATTAAATTGTGTGCGCAGCCTGTCATGACGAAAAGTTCTAAAAATTTTGCCCTTATTCCAATTATGAAGAAGAGTCACATCGTAGTAAAAGTTCTTAAAGTCTTTGTACATCTTAAATCAATTCCATTTCTCATGAAAAAACGAAAACGATTTGGCTTTTCTAGGTTGGTCAATTATGGGAATCAACGATTTGGCTTTTCTTAGGTCAATTTTGGAAATTTTTCTACTCAATCAAATCTAATCCTTTTACTCAATGCAAAAGTTTATTTTTATATTTAAAAATAGATTTTAAACAATAAAAAATAATAATTTAGTGTAGGTTTAGGTTATTGGATTTTAATTAAAAAAATCAAAAATAAAATAATTAGATAATTCCTTTTTATTACTCTAAACGTTCTACTTTTTGACCTTTCTCCGAACCCTAAGAATTTTTCAGCTTACCAAATTCATTTCTGCATTCAAAAATTGATTTTAAACAATAAAAAATAGTGATTTGGTGTAGATTTAGGTCGTTGGATTCTAACCCAAAAAGCCAAAACAGTTAGACAATGCCTTTTTCTTCTCCTTACTCTAAATATTCTAAGTTTTGGCCATTGGCTATATTTTTTAGGGATATTTTCCGGCAAAATATTGTTAGATCAATAGATTTGAGTGATTATTTCTATTAGATCAGCAGATTTGAGTGATTATTTCTATATAATCTGAGTGCATGTCGAATTCATTTTTACATTCAAAAATAGATTTTAAGCAAACATAAAATAGTGATTTGGTGCATATTTAAGTCACCGAATTTTAATGAAAAAAGCCAAAATGTAGAATAGTTAGACAATGCCTTTTTCTTAGCTATAGTTTAAACATTCTAAGTTTTGGCCCTTCACTATATTTTCAGGGATATTTGCTCGAGATCCAGCTAGAAATTGTTAGATCCACAGATTTGAGTTCCCTAAAGGTTTTTCAAAATGCCAAATCCATTTCTGCAATCAAAAATTGATTTTAAACCATGCAATAAGTTTTTTTCAACATGCCAAATCCATTTCTATAGATTTTAAGAAATTAAATGTTTTTTAAATTTTAATTTTAACTCTAGACTTCCAAGTAGGAGTGGTTTAATCATGTAACCATATTCTTTTATATATAGATAGATTTTTTGAGTATTAAAATTTGTTTAGAATGAGTGGTTTAATCATGTAACCATATTCTTTTATATATAGATAGATTTTTTAAGTATTAAAATTTGTTTAGAATGAGACAAAATCTTAAACAATAAAGTTCTATAGAACTTTTTTTTCCATGAATATAGAACTTAAATTATGATGGAGCTTTGACTATGATTGAAAATTTTACAGAATTTAACTTAAATCTCCTAACTACTTCAGTCCTTGGAGATGGTATTTGTATTGATTATGTACTATTCCGGTTGCATAATTATGTTGAAAGGTATATACCTATTGACAATGAGCACATTTCATAGGTTTTTAGTTCTTAATACGTTTTCTATGGACGATATTAAATATGCCTAGAATATTCTTAGTCGTCACAATAAATGAATGGTTCCGATTTGATACATTTACCTAATCATGTTTAAAAATTACTAACTTATTGCCATGTTTCCCTGATTAAAAAATATTAAGGTATCTTGGCGTTTCTCGTTTCTGTGCCGGCATCACCAGCGATCGCCAATGGGGGATTTAAACTATCAAAAACTTTATTTTAATATGCCTTTCGATGTTAATCAGCCACGTAATTGTGGCTGTGATAATAGTAAATATTTGAACGTTCAAAAATTTAGCAGGCACGTGATAATGCAGGGTGACGTCAGGTGAAAGGCACGTGATAAAGTATGTACTACTCCGGT
>JASDQU010100114.1:386079-409290 GCA_032191745.1 Picea mariana
AGATAGGAATGTTACCTTCCTTAATACTTAACTGGTGATAACTTGATCGTAGATCGATTGTTGAGAGAAATGCTTCTCCTTTCATCTAATCAAAGAGATAATCTATTTGATGTGTCAAGTACCTAGTCTTCACATTGGATTTGTTCAAACCCCTATAATTTATGCACAATTGCAACCTGATATGTCCTTTTTATTGACAAATATATTGGTGCATCCCATGGAGAAACATTGGGCCTAATACAACCTAATTCCAACAGTTCCTTAAAGTATATCTACAACTCACAAAATTCAAGAGATGTTATCCTATAAGTTGTCTTGGAGATTGGCTCTGCATTGGGAAACCCTTTTTGGAGGTGACCTTGACAACTCTTTGGGAAAACATCCCCGAATTCCAATAAAATTGGGTAATGATCTAAATAGGGTCCCTTTCTATAGCTTTCCCTTTATGTATCTTTCCACCTTTCAAATGAAATACTTTCCTCAAGTAACATTTGAATTTCACTTTCAAGATGAAACATAGAGACACATTCCTCTTAATACCGTGGAACTCAATTGACCTTCCCTCATAGTCAAAACAAAACACTCTCTTCTTCAAATAGTCTATGAAATATTGATGAGATTCTGGCTAGTTCGTACGAATAATTAGATCATAATTCTCTAGGGTAATGACATACACTTTTGTAACATCCCCACTATAATCCCCAGTTTTATAAATGCATAATGTAGATATGAATGTGGCTATGGTCAAGTAATGTAATATGAAGATTGTATTTCTATTGTTAAATAAATAAAATGTGATACCACCTGTTGGGGGATGTGGACAGAGATGGGGACTAAGTTTTCCATAAGATAAGTGAGTGTCTAAGAGGGATCCAAAGGGGAAATGATTTATGGGTATTAATCCAAACCCAAATTTCTGAATTTTATTATAATTGTGGATAACTTCTATTTTTTGGTTGAGTGTATGAGAGCCCGATCATTAAACTTGTGTATGAGGGTGGGTGTGCGAGTCACATATAATAGTTATTGGGGAGCATGGGGCTAAAGTACAATCAATATTGGGAAAAGTGAGCAGTCAACTATCTTTGGAAAATAGAGGAAATTTGTATGGGAAGAACAAGCAGTTTTTACATTTGAGTTTTTTTTTGGAATGAACAAGAAGGAGAGATCAAGAAAAGAGAGCACTATAGCTAGAGAAAGAGGTCGGGCCAATTTTGGAACATGATGGAGCATTTTTGGAGCATTTTGGAGCATTTTGAAGTTGAAGATTGAAGATCCAAGTTCTCAATCCTAAAGAGTGAACTCATATGGGAGTTGCATTGCAACAAAAAGTGTTTGTTATTGTTCGATGATAGTTTTCATGATAGTGATTTCCCTTGAGTTCCTAGTAGAGATATTCTTGGTTACCTATTCTAGAGAGACCCTGATAAACGAATGGGATGCCTGATGGAATGAGAGAAATGAATGGGTATGTTGGAACTTAGGTCTTCATTGCGTCCTTACCCTTTCAATTCACCTATAACATCTTCTTAAATCCTGAGTCTTTGTTTTGTTCTTGCTAAGTTGTTCTCCACATTTTAATTTTTCTCTTCAATTGATTCTTTGTGCCATCTTTTTGTTTTCTTGAGGGGTAATTGCATGTCATTGATTTGGTTTGAAATACATGTCATCAAAGTTACCACTAATAGAGAATGTAGCAGGTCGATCAAGTATGTTGTATGCACAGGGAACAACCATGAGAAAAAAACACATCATTCAAAAGAAGTCAATTTCAGGTTCAGATGGTGGGAATAGACAGGTTAAAATTGCAACAATGGAAATCCAACAGGCCACTCAGATCGACGGTTTTCATGCCTTCAAGGTTTTCAACATTGCGCGAGTTTTAACGACAAGCACAGATCTATGATGTTTTGAAGCCTCGAAGTGCCTAAGTTTTGGATCCCCGAAGTGTCAGAGTGGTCCCTCACTACCACGTCACTCTGGGCCCGTACTACTCTGGGATTTTTTCAACTCATCATAGGCCTAAATCACCAAAGGGCCGAACTTTCGAAGTCCAGAAGTCATTAAAATTGATGGTTAAAGTAATCATGGTCTAACTACCAGTAAATGCGAGTTAATGACTCTGGGAGAAAATCACTCCGAGAGATTTTCATGCTTTAAAATCCAAAACTCTTGAAGTTCCGGAGTTTCAGAGCCCCAAAGTGTCGAAGTGGGCCCTCACTGCCATGTCACTCTAGGCCCGTACTACTCCGGGAGGTTTTCAAATGCATCACTACAGGTCTCCCGAAGTTCTGAACTCCCAAAATCCTTTAATGATTAAAGTATTAATCTCGGGTTAATAGGACTAATATAAGCACATATTAGTGACTTTGTGAGATTAACATTCTGAGAGATTTAGATGCAGAGAGAACCCAGTTCTCAGGAGATCCATAGTGCCGAAGTGTCGAAGACACGTGGCACTCATAAATCATGACACATGGCGCTCATCTTAGGCCCTTTGATTACGTCATCCACATTATTTCTAGGTGACACATGTCCCTCTCTTTTCATGACACGTAGACGATATGATGTCAGGTCACAATGTCACTCTGAGAGTTCGACCATCCAGGAAATGTTCATCCTTTTCACTCAGAAGCTCCTGAACCTCAAAGATATGGAGTCCCAAATTCCCGAAATGATGAAGGTTAAAAGTTTAAAAGGGCGAGCCAAACCAGGAATGGGGAAACTACACGTCCAGACTCTAGAAAAGTGCAACACGACTTACTTTTGTCCTCAAAAGGATAAATGGGGTAAATACATAGCCATACTTTCAGTTGTCTCCAGTGGCCCCCAACAACGCGCAGGCATGCCAATGCTCCACACATCACTCACCTCTGTCACTCCAAATCAGTTTCTGTCAAAGGCTCAATGCGATTTAGCTTATGCACTAGTATGGTCTACCATCAACAACAATTTTCAGTTATTTAAGTTGAGACATTTCAAGTTAATGCATAATAAGTGGTCATTTGTGTCTAATATGAATCACGTCCCTTTTAATTAAGTTAAGTTTGAAGTGATGCATCACTAAGCTTAAAACAATGTCATTTTTAAGTTAATAAGTTGTTTACAACTGTGAGCACAGAGTGAAGCCTCAGTCCAAGATGGACGAGAGCCTTTGCAACTCTGATAAATATGTAATTTTTGTATGTTTTAAGGGAATTTTTGAGAGAAGTATAGCAATACATCAGACTGGTTGAACCTGTTCTCTGCTTGGATTGAAGTTCTCTACCTCGTGCATATACTTTTGATGACAATGTGTTTTGTCCAAATATTCATGTGTTTTTATCTTATCTTGAATGTAGTTTTTTATTTGTGCGAAGTACATTTCATTTCCTTCAGCTATTGTATAACTTATCTTTACTAATATGCAACCTGTAAAACAACTAATGCTTTGGTGAAGATTTGTTTTTATTGCAACCTGTGGGAGTAATTGTGTTTAGATACATGTTTAATGTCTTGAAATGATATTTTAAGTATTAAACTTCTTGCAACAGGTTATTCATTGAATGATTTGTTGTGTCCCCGTGTTCTATATTATACTATCTCATTTGTTTGTCATTTGTGTGCCACCAGCCAAGGAGAACCCTCCTCCGTACCAGTTTCCCAACCTAACCATGTCACTGTCTTGGTAATCCTACCCTTAAGCTGACAAAAAAAAACAACTTATTAAAAAACCAATCATTATAAACTTGAGGTGGCTTAGCTTTTCCCTTTAGCAGTCAGGTGCAGAATTTAGGACCAACATCTTCTAGCACCATTTTCGGGGAACGAAGTAACGAAATATGTTTCCCTAGGAGAATGACAATGATCATATCTGATCTTTGATGGTGAACAAAAACAAGACACTTTTAGACTGTAGATCATTCACCCGACGATTCCATGGTTAAAGAATCTAGTGGCGACTCCATGGTTTTAAGAATTCATATTTTCAGATGGGCTCGGAGGTTTTCTCCTTTTAATTTCTTTGTTGTTCCTAGTTTTCCAAATGTTGTTCCTACTATAGATGAATGGGGTGATTTCTTGCCTAGATTTAGAGAACATAGAGATGACAACCCTACTGAACATTTTCTTGAGTTTCATGAAATCATGCATCAGTGGGGAATACATCATGAGGATGTATTAATGAAGATGTTCATGTACTCATTAGAAAGAGATGCTCATGAGTGGTATCGATCCTTGCCCTCTGCTAGCATCTCCTCCCTAGAACAATTCCATGCTGCATTCAATGAGCATTGTAATTTTTTTTTCCAACTGATTTACTTTTTGAAGACTGTTGTGAAGAATTTGGATCTCATATTCGACAGTCACTTATTAGTTCTTCTAGTAGTGAAAATAAAGGGGATTTTTCCATTGAGGAAGTGGAGGAAGATTCAGTTACATATGAGTCTTCTTCTGATTCTTTCATTCAAAAAGATGATGTCGGGAATTACATTAATGATGAAATTGATGATAACAAGGCTTTCGATACATCTTGCATTATTCTAGGTGCCTCAGTTAGTCGTTATTATGATACATTTGTTTTTATATGTTCTCATAAAGATTTGATTAACTATGAAGAAAGTGATGTTGAATGTCGTGAGCAAGTTGTTCCCCTCCCTTCTGAAATTGTTGAGCAACAAGAAATATATAAGTCTGAAGATGACATTCTAGAGCTAGAACAAGGAAAAACCAACAATGCAGAAGATATACCCATTCATTTCAAACAATAAGATGATTAGTATCAAGAGTTTTTTTCTTCCCTTTATGGTTGTGAATCACATGAATTTCATGAGCTGTTTGAACAAGGATAGGAGTAGCTCAATCTTGTTTATAATGCAGATCTCACACAACAACAACTTTGTCCTCTCAACCAGTTGGAGGCTTTTCATGAGTTTCGAGATCCAATAGCGAGATGGATGGATTCTTATTTTTGCAAAATCTCAAATGTGGTAAGTTTTAGCATGATCAACTTTTGCAGCCGTGAGTACGAGATGCCTGCTAATTTTTTGTTGCATATGATATATCCTATTTTGATTATTCTAAACAATGACATGCATGGAGTTATGGTTCTCAGTCAAATGGTTTCTTGGTTTCAATGGAAATCTAATTACACATTATTACTTGGTTTTCAGCTGAATAGAGTATGTAGTAGGAGAATAAGCTCTTAGTTCGAGCAGTTAATTTTTCAGTTCACGGTTTATTTCAGTATGTTGGTTTTCTTAGTATTTTGCGTGTAGATCAACAATAAGACTCCATAGCCCAACAAAGGCACTGGGGCGTAGCTGCAGTTTTAAGTTTCATATTGAATAAAGAATCCATAGCCCAACAAAGAAACTGGGGTGTAGTTACTGTTTTGAACTCCATAGATGCATGGATGAGAAATAGTGGTAGAGATACGTGGATGGCAGACAAAAATAGAGGTAAGAAAAGGAAGGTGGGAGCAAGTTATTGAGAAGTAAGGAACTTGATCTATTGTTATTAGCACCTCACATGGAAGTACTATCCTCGGTTAAAGCCAATGCTGGAACTTAGGTCTACATCGTGTCCTTACCCTTTCGATTCACCTATAAAATCTTCTTAAAGCCCACTTTTTTGTTTTGTTCTTGCTAAGTTATTCTCCACGTTTTAATTTTTCTCTTTAATTGATTCTTTGCGCCATATTTTTGTTTTCTTGAGGGGTAATTCCATGTCATTGATTTGGTTTGAAATATGTGTCATCAAATTTACCACTAATAGAGCATGTAGCACGTTGATCAAGTATGTTGTATGCATAGGTAACAACCATGAGAAAAAAAAGCATCATTCAAATGCAGTCAATTTCGGGCTTAGATGGTGGGAACAAACAGACTAAAATTGAAATGATGGAGATCCAACAGGCCACTCAAATCAACGGTTTTTGTGCATTCAAGGTTTTCAACATCACGCGAGGTTTAACGACAAGAACATATCTCTGAAGTTTCGAAGTGGGCCCTCACTTCCACGTCACTCCGGGCCCGTACTACTCCAGGAGTTTTTCAACTCAGCATAGGCCTAAATCGTCGAAGGGCCGAACTTCTGAAGTCCCGAAGTCATTCAAATTGATGGTTAAAGTAGTCACAATCTAATTAATAGTAAATGCGATTTAATGACTCCGGGAGAAAGTCACTCCGAGAGATTTTCATGCTTCAAAATCCAAAAATCCCGAAGTTTCAGAGTTCCGGAGCCCCGAAGTGTCGAAGTGGGTCCTCACTGCCACATCACTCCAGGCCCGTACTACTCCGAGAGGTTTTCAAACGTAGCACTGCAAGTCGCTCGAAGTTCCAAACTCTCAAAATCCTTTAATGATTAAAGTATTAATCTCATGTTAATAGTTCTAATATAAGCACAGATTAGTGACTTCGCGAGATTAGCATTATGGAAGATTTAGATGCAGAGAAAACCCAGTTCTTTGGAGCTCCGGAGTGCTGAAGTGTCGAAGACATGTGGAACTCATCAATCATGACACGCGGCGCTCATCTCAAGCCCTTTGATTGTGTCATTCGTGCTATTTGCAGGTGACACATGTCCCTCTATTTTCATGACACACCGACGATATGATGTTAGGTCACCACATCACTCTAAGAGTTCAACCATCTAGAAAATGTTCATACTTTACACTTAGAAGCTCCTGAACCCCGAAGAGACGGTGTCTCGAAGTCCCGAAATGATGAAGGTTAAAGGTTTAAAAAGGGGCGCCAAACCAAGAACAAGGAAAATACACGTCCAGAATCCAGAAAAGCGCAACATGACTTGCTTCTGTCCTCAAAAGGATAAATGGGGGAAAGACACAACCACACTTTTAGTTGTCTCCAGTGGCTCCCAATAGCGCACAGGCATGCCAATGCTCGACACATCACTCACCTCTATCACTCCAAATCGGTTTCTGTCAAAGGCTCAGTACGATTAAGCTTATGCACCAGTCTGGTCTACCATCAACAAAAATTTTCAGTTATTTAAGTTGATACATTTCAATTTAATGCATAATAAGTGGTCATTTGTGTTTGATATGAATCACGTCCCTTTTAATTAAGTTAAGTTTCAAGTGATGCATCACTAAGCTTACAATAGTGTCATTTTTAAGTTAATAAGTTGTTTACAACTGTGAGCACAGAGTGAAGCCTCGGTCCCAGATGGACGAGAGCCTTTGCAACTCTGATAAATATGCAGTTTTTGTATGTTTTAAGGGAGTTTTTGGGAGAAGGATAACAATACATGAGACTGGTTGAACCTGTTCTCTGCTTGTATTGAAGTTCTCTACCTGGTGCATATACTTTTGATGACAGTGTGTTTTGTCCAAAATTTCATGTGTTTTTATCTTATCTTGAATGCAGTTTTTGATTTTTACGAAGTACATTTCATTTCCTTCAGCTATTGTATAACTTATCTTTACTAATATGCAACCTGTAAAACAACTAATGCTTTAGTGAATATTCATTTTTATTGCAACCTGTGGGAGTAATTGTGTTTAGATACATGTTTAATGTCTTGAAATGATATTTTAAGTATTAAACTTCTTGCAGCAGGTTATTCATTGAATGGTTTATTCTTTTCCTATGTTCTATCTTCTACTATCTCACTTGTCTGTCATTTGTGTGCCACCAACCAAGGAGAACCCTCCTCTGTACTAGTTTTCCAACCTAACCATGTTACTATCTTGGTAAGCCTACCCTTAATCTGACCAAAAAAAACAACTTATTAAAAAACCGATCATTATAAACTTGAGGTGGCCTAGCTTTTCCCTTTAGCAATCAGGTGCATAATTTAGGACCAACATGGTACATTCCTTATATCGGGCAGGTCAAGAGGAAGAGATATGGAGGAAATTCTGGATAACTGTAGGAAAATAACTAATCCAAGATTTTTTGGGATGCTCAGAGAGGTCTAGGATGATCCAGAATGCTCACAAAGGTCCAAGAGGATCCATAAATGCTCAAAACTTGATATCCTAAAATGTTCTCTAAAAATACCTTCATTGTGTAAATCTCGGTGATAGCTTTCCAACGACGCAAAAATCACCTCAAACGAAGTTCGTATGAAAAAGTTATGGCCGATCAAAGTTCTTGTCAAACAAGGTCAAAAAGTCAAAATCAAAGGTGACACGTGTCACCACTGAAAGGGTGAAAGGTTGACATGTGTTGTATTCTTACATCACATGATGACATCATGCTGAAGTTAGTAGGGTGATGTGGCAACACGACAATGTGCCACATGTCACCTAGAGTTGGATGAATCAACATCTAGTTGGACCTATCCATAAGTGACATGTGTCATTCGTATGGATGATGTGGCATTCGTATGATTACTTTGCTGGAAACAGGTGGACCAATTATAAATTGACATATGGTAGTTCATACACATAAGTGGTAGTTATAGTTGGCGACATATGGTCCAATGATAGGCCACCATGTGGACCAATCACATGGTGCCACATGGCACCTTCGAGAAGGCCAAGTTGGATCGGTGGGTTTTGAGCCCCCGACCTCCCATAGAATCCAGAGGGAATATTCCATGATTCCAAATGACTTAACATAACTCCGCTAACCATTGTTCCATATTTAGAGCTTGTTACAACAAACTAACTATAATATATTTAATTTGATGCTTTTGTCACCGGGAGGTATGGGATTCGGTTGGGGGGGCCCACCCTATTCAATGGGAACAAATCTTGAGGGAGACACAGATCATGAGGTGAGAACAGAGTATGAGAGTACAATACAGAGCATTTATTTTCATGCCATAGAAGACAAGGATTATGGTATTGTCTTGATTTGTGTGCCATGGAGCACTATGACTATACATAACCTTGTTTATACTTGTTTGTCTCATTTTTCTGAGAGGAGATGTCTCATGGTGATGTTATTTTTGTGCTAAGATGTTGTATATGAAAGTATTAGTTCATATTTTCATTTATGAACACCATTGTGCATCGTTTTATGTGCAAAGAGGGTAAAAATGAGCCAGTTCAGAACATGGCCAATATTATACTTCTTTTTCTCAGAATTTCGAGAGGAACTCAATGGTAAACTCTATTTCTGAGTTTGAGCGGTAGAATTAAAGAGTAAATTCAAATTTGTCTTTGTAAGTCCATTTTGTATTGTAATTTTTGACATTTGAGATTATGAAAATCAGTCTCACTGTTTAAAAGGGACTTAGAGATGTAGCCTAGGAGAAGTGAACTCAATCATCAAATCTTATATTTTCAGTTATTTTATTTTCTGATGTGTTGTCTCATTATTCTTCAAGTTATTCATCATTTTATAAGGTTTTGGATAATAAGCACATTAACATTTGTTTTGCAAATCACCTCAATATGATCAAGAAATATTTATGTATCAGGTTAGATGATAATATGGGTTTTTAAAGATTAAGTTGGTATCTAAGGATTTTTAGATCAAGTGGTATTAGATCTAGCTTTGACGTGTATTAGCAAGTTGATGTGACAAGGTTCAAGACTCAAATTGGTGAAGGTGTTTGAAGGATCTTAGTATCGATCTTTTGTTGTATAAGACAATATGAGTAAAGCCCTAATGAATTTAAGGCTCCAAAAGGACATTAATCAACAAATTCAGAAGGAGAATTATGAATTAAATTTGCAACTACAATCTCTCGAGGAAGAGAAGAAGAAGCTTCAAGATCGACTGATATGTCATGAGGAATTCCTTAGAGGTATTTTTCATGAGTTGGAAAGAAAGTTGCATACTAAGGATCAGATATTGGCACCACCATCACCATTCCATGAAGTTGGGAAAGTAGAGAATGAAAAGTCTCCAATGGAAGAGAAATTATCTCCTTCAAAAGGTATGATCGAGAAAGATGATTCCTCATATTCTTCTTCTCCCCGTAAAGATGGAGAATTCTCAATGACGGCTGAAGTAAGGAGAAATTCAGATGAAGAGGTCCTTCATAAGGATTTAGTCTTACCTTTCCTCTTGAGGAAAGGTAACATATGTAAGACATCTCCTGGAAGAGATGTGCATTCTAAAGAGGGAGTGAAGGTAGTCCCCACTAGTAATATTGGTATAAATGTATGGTTTAAGTATCCATGTGCTTCCTGTGGCCTGTGGAACTAGAAACCATAATATGGAGAAATTTCGAAGAAAATAGTCCTTGCAAGAAAATCCATCCAAGAATAAGGCCAAAGGAAAAATCCATTTCTCAAGACAAAGGAAAAGGGGGGATGAGAAGAAGGGATCGTGGTTCCAAGATGGAAATAAGACACTTTGCTCTTATTGTGGTAAGAGTGAACATCAGATAGAGAAGTGTTGGATGCTTTATCCACACTTATGTCCGAAGCGGAACTAGATATTTGTAAAGGCACCTACAAGAAGAAAGGTAGTATCCCCGAGTGAAGTTAATAGTCTTGCTAAAAGATTCGAGAAATAATACTTCTTAATGGATGGTATTAACAATGTGACATATGAAGACATTGAGGTATGGTTCCTGGACAATGGCTCATATCGCCACATGACAAGAATGAAATTGGTATTCCTTACTTTCTCAGAGATTGACACAAATTTATATGTAGGATCTAGAACTAACACCAGACAAGAAATAAGAGAGTTTGGATATGTAAGATTCCAGCTCAAGTTGGGAGGATTTATGGGAATAGAACATATGTTATATGTTCCATATTTGAAAGTAATCCTACTCTCAGTTGCAACTTTCGAAGATCAAGGATATGAAGTCACATTCCAGGATGGACAAGTACTTGTGTATTCAAAGGAAGCTACTCAAGACACGCCAATAGTGCTTGGTGTTTGAAAGGAGAGGTTATATAGGCTAGTTGGAAGACCTATAATTGGGTCTAATGGTGACTTGGATTCAACATCGTATTCAACGCCAGATTCAATGTTAGATTCAACATCAGCGTCAGAGGCATTGTCAGAGACAGGAAGCTATGAGACTCCTTCCAGTACAATTGGAAGAATGAGTCCATGAAGAAAACCATCTATCATAAAATATTTCATTGTAAATATGCATATTTGTAAATTTGCAAGATAGTATGCATATGTAAATTCATTTTCTAAGTCTATTGTTGTATTAAAAGGCTTGTAATCCACTCATTAGAGAATTTTAAGAGTGAGAGGAGTCTTGGAATATTTCTATATAGACACCTTTATAAATTTTCAAGAGTGAGAAGAGTCTTGTAAGATTTCTATATATCCACCTTATCAATTTTCAAGAGTGAGAGGGATCTTGTAGGGATTTCTAAGCCTTTCGATAGCAGTGAAGACAATAATAGTTGTCTTATTATCAACTAAATGACTGCATATGGATCAAATTTTCTAAGTTAACATTATTATTCTGAAGTATTGAAGGAGAAGGAACAAAAGGATGCAGGAAATTGGAGCTTGTAGATCAAGAGAAGGAGGAGCATCAAAGTTATGTAAATCTTCCTAGAGATGGTAAATGAAATAATATTCTTTGTAAATATAAGAGGTATGCTATAAGATGTATGCTATAAGCATCTCCATGATATTATGTCATGTTTGTGTAGATGTATTCCTTGACCATAATCAAGTCAAATAGTACATATGTTTGTGGAAAATATATTTTGAGTTGCTTTCAGGGTAGGAGAGAGGAAACAGACAGGGAATTCATTCAGAGACTCCTACAAATACATCAGCAGTACATGAACAATGAGTTCAAATGTGAAAGGCATAGATCAACATTTAACTTGGTTTTATGATTTTCGAGATAGACTTTCTTCAACATAGAAAGATATGGGAGTGGATGTTGAGTACAATATTCAAATTTAGATATTATGAATCAGAGATTGAATGAGCAGACTTTTGTTATGAAGGAATCTATGAGCCAGAACCAGAACTAGATTTAACTAGAATGAATATTCAAGAGCTAGAGTCAGAGCCATATTCCAAATAAGAAAAAACAAGTACATTGAACGAGATGAAAAATTAATCCAAAGTGAACAGTCCAAGATTAGAAAATTTCAGTCCTAGAATATTCAGCAAGGTGGAAGAGTGAAATAAAATTCATCATCATTAAGTTACTCAATAAGAGAATTTCAGTAAGGTGGAAGAGTGAGTAAGAGTTATCATCACTAAGTTGTTTAAATATTCATACTTTTGGAGGACCAAAAGTTCTTTAGTGGGAAGGTGTGATCCAAGAGGATCCATAACGCTCATAGAGGTCCAAGAGGATCTAGAACACTCACAGAGGTCCAAGAGTGTAACATCCCCAACCACCCAACTGCTGGGGAATGCAACGTGAAATAATTTTTGAACTGTGTACAATATTTAAATCATGAAGAAACTATGCAAATACACAGTTTTATACATAAATATAATTGAAAATACACATGCAACATACACAGGAAAAACTCATAAGAACAACTACATAAATAAAGTCGCAACATGTAATTTAGCACACAATTGACACTTATATTTGATACAAATACCACCAACTACGTGTATACCTTCCACGGTCCTCCCATCCTTATACCATGCTGCTCAATAGACTCAGCAGTGGGTCACCCCCGAGTTGGGACTAAACTCCACCTGGGAAAAGGAATTCTTAACCAGGATGATGTATCTCATACAACAAGAAAAATTCTCTCACAGGTGCCAACTCAATATTATAGCTTACATTCCCTATGATCTATATGGATGTCAGTGTACTCCCACCTATTCCAGCGTTCATTTTGGTAGTTTTCTAGTTTGGTAATTTTTTCCTAGTTTTCGAGTCCTCGACTTTTGGGGCCATTTTGAGGCCCTAAACATCGTTTTTAGGGCTCTCCATAGTCAAAATCTACACTAAGTCAAAGTTTGATGGCAACATGTGCAGTCCTCGGATATAAATTTCCAACGGGCTATCGTGTGCCTAAAACAGAGATCGTATGCAAAAGTTACGACCCTTGGAAGTTGATGTACTAACTTACCCCAACAGGGCCCACATGAATTTTGGCTCTTCATCTCCTAGGGTTAGGTTTTTGGATATCTAGGGTTTTGATACTCATGTTTATTGTAAAAAAGGCCTTTAGAGCCTCATTTTACTCATATTCTTGTGAATGAGCATAACTGTCACATCTCTTCTCAGAGATAAGCTGCCACCATTCCAACAATCTTGTTTTTTGCTGCATTTTATAGTTTCAACATATTTCCTTATTGAATAGAAGCCAATTTTATTGTATCTTTGTTATTCTGTGTTAAGCATAATAATAATATATATTCATTTCGTTCTTCTCATAAACTCTACATCAATGGTATCAGAGCAGTCTGCTCCTTGTCGTTCTTAATGCATGTCCCCGACAAGGTCAGGGTACAAAGAATTGGGTCTCGAGCTTATTTATCTTGAGGAAAAAATCTCTCGCATGCCCAAGCGACTTCTCATGGAAGGAGAAAATAAAGAAACAGGACATGAGATCCTTTATAAAATTTTCTCGAGGAATCCCTCATGCAACAGAGGAATGAGATGATGGATAGTTTTGCGCAAATCCTTCGGCAGCTACCAACAAGTGACGCATCTTCCTCGAGCGGAGGCATCGCCCCCTTCAAGGTACAAATCAACTTTGATGTTCCTATATTTGAAGGTAAGATAGACAAATATTCTTTAGACAAATGGTTGAATCTACTAGAAGGGTATTTTTCTATCCATAACTTTTCGAATAGAGAAAAATTACTTTTGTGCTCCTCAAAGTCGTTCCCCATGTCAAAGATTTGTGGGAAACTTTCTGTGAGAAAAAGGAAACAGAGGAACCTCATTATTTATAGTTGTGGTCACTTGGGAGTCCTTCATGGATGCTACTAAGGAACAATACTACCCTGTTGGAAGTTATGACGACCTGTATACAAATTGGACTACACTGCGGCAGGAAAGAGACCAAGCAATGCTAGAGTTCACAAATATATTTCATACCTTATTCACCAAGTTGGGTATCAAATATTCTGAGTGACATCTTGTGCTCAAGTATGACAGTGGTCTGCATAGATACATCCAATCTGAAATGGATTTTTTGGACATCTCGTCCTTG
This sequence comes from Picea mariana, assembly GCA_032191745.1. NCBI lineage: Eukaryota > Viridiplantae > Streptophyta > Pinopsida > Pinales > Pinaceae > Picea > Picea mariana. The sequence goes on from JASDQU010100114.1 coordinate 400,106, forward strand.
GGCACAACCTATCGGTATGATGTCAAAATCGAGCAGAAGCTTAAACAAAAGATGCGGCAATTTGGGCCTGGGAATCCCTCAAAACAAAAGCAAGGAAAGGGAGGCCCCAACCCACAGAACAAAGGACAGTGAAAATATGGACATCCTCAAGACAACCAGTCCAAGACGCAAGAAAAGAAGGACATCAGAAAGACAAAGAAAGATACCGGGAAGTGGTGTGACTTCCATAAGATCTCCCAGCATAACACTGTTGATTGCTACTCAAAGAAGTCACTGGTGGCTGAGGTGAAAKCCACTGAATCAGATGCGGGTTCTGACTCTGAGTCAGAACCAGAAAGGGGGAGATGGATCATTGACACGGAACCTAGTGCCACCTTTGCTACCACCAAGCTCAAGTTYGGTGAACCAGACGAGTGAGAGGAAGGTGAGCACCTTTTTCATTCACAGATGTGGGTGAAAGGCACCCTGTTACACTTCATCATTGATAGTGGTAGTCAAAATAACCTCATCTTAGTAGAGGTCTTCAAGTGTCTATCCCTACCAACAACACCACACCCACAACCCTACACCATTGGATGTCTCCTCCAAGGAAGCGATCTCCACGTCAGCCAATAGTGTCGCCTGTCGTACGACATCAAGCCCTTCAAAGACGAGGTATTGTGTGATGTTTCTCCTATAAAATTTTGTAATGTTCTTTTGGTCCAACCGTATTTGTGGAAACATCATGTTGTATATGAGTCTATGCCTTGCAATGCTATTATTACTTTGAACAAGAAATTGTAGAGGATACCCGAGGCAGTCCCACCTAGTGCTATTTTATTGATCTATGCTAAGAAATGCAGGGAGGTCATCTCTCATATCGGGGAGTTTATATTTTTTGTGATTCACTCTCATAATGAGAGAAAGATCACAACCACATCTAGGGCCTTCGCAACCGACCTCTCCACATAGTAGAAGCAATTGGATAAGGTAATGGAATAATACTCAGATATCTTCTCCTCACCTACTGGGGTACCTTTGCACTTTCAGGTCAAGCATCCCATCGATCTGACCCCTGGCGCACCACTACCCAATGGACCAGTCTACCACTGCTCTCTGTTATAGAATGAGGAGATCAAGTGGTAGATCCAAGAACTGGTCCACAAGGGGCACATCTATCCCAACTCATTACCTTGTGGGAGCCCAATTGTGCTGGTGCAGAAGAAAGATGGGACCTCATGACTCTGCATTGATTACTGGGACTTGAATAAAATCACAGTCCAAAATCGGTACCCGTTTCCTCGAATTGATGACCTCCTTGATCAACTCACGGGGGCCAAATACTTCAGTAAGATTGATATGAAGTCTGGATACCACCAGGTCCCAATAGAATAGATAGACGTATGGAAGACTGCCTTAGTCAAAAGAAGGTCTTTTTGAATGGCTAGTCACACCCTTTGGTTTGATAAAATCTCCAACAAATTTCATGAGGATGATGGACGATATCCTGCGACCTTTCACCAATACGTTTGTAGTGGTGTATCTGGATGACATCCTCATCTACAACAAGACTTGGGCAGAACACTTGCAACATATTCAACAGGTTCTACACACCTTGTGACAACACAAGATATATGCCAACTTGGAAAAATGATCCTTCAATATGGAAAGGTTCCATTACCTAGGCTACATCATTGATCAACATGGTGTGCATGTGGATCCAACCAAGATCTAGGTCATCCGTGACTGGCCAGTCCCAACCACAATCACTGAGCTTCGAAACGTCTTGGGCCTTGTAAATTTCTATCGCAGGTTCATGTTGGGATTCTCCCATATAGCATGGGACCTTAGCCAAGTAACCAGTGGTGGTGGTAAGGAAAACATTGTGTGGTGCATGTCCCAACAACAATAATTTGATGATTTGAAGCAGTGCTTGCGCTCAGCCCCAGTACTTTCATTATTGTACCTGCAACAACCCTTTGAGACCGAGATAGATGCTTCAGACTATGATGTGGGTGTCATTCTCACTCAACACATCCACCCCGTGGCCTATCATATTGAGACACTATCAAATGTTGTTCGTAAGTACCCTACTTATGAAAACAAAATGTACTCCATTGTGCAAGCCTGCTGCTAGTGGAGACATTACATTCTTGGGAAGGAGACAATCATCCACACTGATCATAAGCAACTGTAGTTTATGCAGACATAAGGAAAATTGCAGAATAACCACCATCAGAAGTGGTCCACATACTTGCAGCAGTTTCACCTTAACATCAATTATAAAACAGGGAGTACCAACCAAGTCACTAATTACCTCAACCGACCTCCAGTCGCGACACTCACCACGGTGCTAGACTCTTACGACCATGAGACCTCCGAATGGTCCCACCTATATGAGACAGACCTTTCCATCACCACCACCTATCAAATGTTGGGCACAAACTCAGTTGTCACTAATTTCCATCTTCAGGAAGGGTTGTTGTGCCATTTGGGACATCTATGTGTCCCATCAAGCAAGAGAGAGAAGATGATTTGGGAAGTTGACTAAAGTGGGGTGGCAGGACACTTTGGCATCGAAAATACAATGGCAGTGCTACAGAAACATTTCTACTGGCTGAAAATTTGATAGGATGCCAACAAGTATATCCAGTCCTGCACTTCCCGCACTATTGCTAAACCGAACACTAAGAAACATGGCATGTACACCCCTCTGTTGACTCCTTATAGGCCATGGGAATCCATCTCAATGGACTACATGTCGGGCCTTTCATCCACCAAGATGGTAAATGACTTTGTTTTTGTGGTTGTTGATCACAGCAAAGGCCACTGCCAATCTCTTCTTTGAACGAGTATGGGTACATTTTGGAATCCCATAAACCATTGTCTCAAATCGGGGCAATTGGTTCCTCAACACATTCTGGTTGAGACTCTAGTCACTGCTGGACACCAAACTCACCAAATCCACTGCCTTCCACCCCCAGACAAATGGCCACATTGAAGTCGTCAATCAGATGATCATGCATATCCTTCGCATGTACAATTCCAAACACCCCCACACATGGGATGAGAGTCTTTCATATGTTCATCATAGCTACAACCAATACCTACATAGCTCAACTGGACACAACCCCTTTCAGGTGGGGTTGGGATTCCAACAATTGGGTCCCATGGATGTTGCACTACCCCTTGTGGCCACCTTGGGTGAATCATCCCCTGATCCATCTGAAGCTGACAAAGCCACCCTGTTCATTGAGTGGATCCAGCACATCCGCCAATAGGTTCAGGATATTTTACAGAAGTCCAATGCCAAGGACAAGCAACACCATGCTCAACACCAGGTGCCACATAAGTTTTAGGTGGGAGAAATTTTTTGGTTGCACTTGTAGAAAGAACGCCTTACAGGGCCCCATTGGAAGCTTTTCCCTCTCTGTTATGGACCTTACATCATCACCAAGGATGTGGGTGATGATTATTTTGAGATCAACATTCCCCCTTTCCTTGGCCTACACCCAATGTTCAACGTGACTCTCGTTCGACCATATTTCCCACCATTATTGGACACCTCAGAGATAGCAAAAGAATTGACACCCACATAGCTCAACTATGACTACATACAAAATACATCCAATGATCATATTGTGGACAGAAAGGTCAAGGGAACTCGACAACAAAGGATCCAACTTTATCGAATTGTCAAAGCAAGGCAGCTCCTGCACCAAAGAAAGTGGCTTACCCAGGGAAAAATTCAATAGAAATTTCCTAATCTGATGGAGGAACTCAACACAATGGATTAAATTGCTTGATAAGGGGGGAATATTGATCCATATGGATTTCGGTGGCCTCCCACCTATTCCAACTGGTTCATTTTGGAATTTTTTCCCTAGTTTTCGGGTCCCCGACTTCCGGGGTCGTTTTGAGGCCCTAAACATCGTTTTTAGGGCTCGCCACAATTAGAATGCAGACCAAGTCAAAGTTTGACGACAACATGTGTAGTCCTCGGATAGAAATTCTCAATGGGCTATCGTGTGCCTAAAACAAAGATCGTATGAAAAAGTTACGACCCCGGGAAGTTGATGTACTAACTTACACCAATGTGGCCCACATGACTTTTGGCGCTTCATCTCATAGGGTTAGGTTTTTGGATGTCTAGGGTTTTGGAATTCATGTTTATTTTAAAAAAGGCCTTCATAGCCTCATTGTACTCATATTCTTGTGAATGAGCACAACCGTCACATCTCTTCTTAGAGATAATACGCCACCATTCCAACAAGCTTGTTTTTTGCTGCATTTTACAGTTTCAACATATATCCTTATTGAATAGAAGTCAATTTTACTGTATCTCTGTTATTCCGTGTTAATCATAAAAATAATTTGTATTCATTTAATTCTACTCATAAAATATGGATCACCCTAGGAAATGTACCCCTTCTCTGTTCAACAGTCCTTCAGCTAGCCCATTTCCTTTTCGGGGCTTCAACAACAGGCTGGATAAGAAGTCTCAGAGCCCTGTGGCTTCAATTTGGCACCTTCAAGAAAGTGATTCCCATCAAATCTCTCACCCAGAGAGAGTTTCTCATGGGCCTGGCAACCCACTTCTTCAGTCCAGCTCTTTTGTTCACCAAGTATAGGGATATGTACAGGATTAGTACTGGCTCAGATAAGGTACAGGTGAATTGTTCATGACAAAGAGGTACGGTGGACAACTAAAATTCGTGATCCCTGGGAATGGAGGAGTGATGGAATAAATGGAAAAGATGTTCAAAAATGCACTAAATCCATGCTCTTTGTATGCATGTGCCCAACTTAACACTTTTCAGGTTGAGAGTTACTTTATACGCGCGATCCCCTCCCTTTACTTATTGGAGGATCGAAACTTGCGAATTCGCGAGTTCAAAGGCCCGTGATCGGGTGTTGGTCTTACAAATTCCCGAACGCCGATACAACCCACGCTGACTTCGCCCTTCTCCTATCACGAATTCTCCTATCGCGTCTTCACTACTCGTGATATCAAGCACTCGGTTCTCAGACTCCCGAGTCCCGATGCGCCGAAACTCCGATACGATCATGAGTTGACTCTTCAACGATCCCTAATCTCGTCGGGACTTCGGACTTCGCGGGATCGCGAATCCTGATGTCCAATGCTCGAAAATTTCGCTGCGAAACCTCGATAACCCACGTCACCTATCCACGTCACCAACTCCTGTGGCCCACACTATTTACGTAACCATCGGGATATCGCGTATTGCAATATCGCGATTCCCGTTACCAAGTCTTGGGCACTTATCTCACGAGATCCCGATAGACGATCTCGCGAATAATCCAACAGCCCTGGCTGACTTGGATCAATGGCTCTGCCCCTCCTGAGCTTAGAACCTTTCCACACTTGCGTTGTAACCTCCTCACACCTCCGTGAGATCCAACGGCCCACGGAACTTCGTGAAATCTCCTCAGAGAGTCTCGATTGTCTGTTCTCCCTTTGATAATTCTGCGAAGCGAAGAAGTGTCTCCCCACGAGACTCGTTCGCCCGCTCGTCAACCTGCGATGCTCTCTCAGACTTTCCACGGCAGCTCCTCTGCACTTACCCTTCAGTGAATTCAAAGGCCTATTCCTCCTGAGCTTTCCACGACTTCAAGTCTCTTGGAAAAAGAGAACTCTTTGCATGCACTCCTTGCGGAAAATCTTCAACAACGCTTAAATGTTGAAGGCACTCGACTCTGCGCACACCTGCAGTAGCAGTCTTCCGATACTCTACTTAGAATCGCAACTCTGAGCCTTAGCTTGGCCTGCACACTCCTTTCACGGCTCCTGTGTCTAACTTCACCCACGAGACGAATGAGAACAAAAGCTATCTCTAATTGAACCCTGTTGTCAACGCACTCCTTGCGGACAATTCGACTGCACTCCTTGCAGGAATCCTCTGGCTCAATTAGAGAAACAATTGAAACTCATTCAATCCTCCTCAAAGACTTCAATTCCACCATGAAATCACATACATAGTATATAAAAGAAAATGTATGACAGGAAGCAAACATTCATGAGCATAACATCAATACACAGAGAAATAACACAAACCATGAATTTGAATCAAATCTTCTTCTATTAATTCAAATGCCTGTACATGGATGTTCTTCATACAGTTCTCTATATGCTCTTCTTCTGAATGCTCTAGCTAATGTTACAATGATACAATGAGGGTGTCTATATCCGTTTTCCCTCTCGGACTCTAAACTATCAAATCTAGAATTAAATTCCTATCTAATTGCATTAACTATATTAAATGTCGTATATCTACCAAAGGACGAGAGCTATCCGCTCAAGGCCCATTGCAATATACAAAGGTGCTTCTTCTTAAATGACTCATTTAAGATTTGCGCAACAGTCCCAAAGCATTTTAAAATTTGTGCTAGCTTGTCCAACTGTCTTCCGCTTCCGCGCTGGCTCGCTTGATGTGCTGGCGATGCTCCTGCATCATACTCCTCAGCTTGAAAAATTTCATGGGCTCCTATCCATGAGCTCATGCAAAGTCTGTCCATGCTTCTGTATCACTGCTTCGGTCTCCCAGCTGGCATCCTCCACTGGATGATTCTTCCACTTGACCAGATACTCAAAGTATTCCTTCCTTCTGGTCTTCTTACCCACTGTCTTGTCCAGTATGCATTCCATCTGTGGCTTTTCTGCAACTGGCAATTGTTTCATCCACTGGATCACTGGCTGCTCAGTTCCAGTCTCTGCTTCTCCAGCCCTGTATGGGTATAAATCTGCAACGTTGTATAGCAGAGATATTCCGATGCCATCCAGTAGCTCGATTTCATAAGCATTTTCCCCGAACTTTCTCAAGACCTTGCATGGTCCAATTTTCTTCATTTTCAATTTGTTGTATGTTCCCCTCAGGAACCTTTCTTTCCTCAAGTGTGCCAGAACTAGATCATCAACTTCAAACTGAAGTTGTCTCCGATGCTGATCTGCTCTGCACTTATACTCCTGATTTGAATCTATCAGTCACTGCTTCACTTTGCTGTGAAGTTCCTTCATCGCCTCAGCGAACCCTTCTACACTAGTGTTGCTAGTAGCCGTCTGTTCTAAATCCCTTAATTCATAAACTCCCCTCGGCTACATCCCATAGACAACCTGAAATGGACTGCGACCTGTACTCCTGTTCACTGAGTCGTTGTATGCGAATTCTGCCTTTGGTAATATGTGGTCCCAACTACTATGGTGTTCTGTCACCAAGCTTCTCAGAAAGTCTCCCAGACTTCTGTTGACCGCTTCTGTTTTCCCATTCATCTGAGGATGATAAGCAGAACTAAACGCTAATTTAGTTCCTAGCTTCTTCCATAAGGTCCTCCAAAAATTCCCTATGAATTTGGTGTCCCTGTCCGAAACTATACTTTTCGGTAATCCATGAAGTCGAATGACCTCCTTGAAAAATAGATTTGCGATATGAGTCGCATCGCTAGTCTTATGGCATGGGATAAAATGTGCCATCTTAGAAAACTTGTCCACGACCACAAAGATTGAATCTACACCTATTTGTGTCCTTGGCAAACCCAATACAAAATCCATGCTGATCGCCTCCCATGGCCTCTCTGGTATGGGCAATGGCTGATAAAAACCTGCATTCTGCTTCTTTCCTTTCGAATGCTGGCATATTTGACATCTGTCAATGAACCTCTTGACATCTTCTTGCATTCCCGGCCAAAAATATGATTCATTCAGCTTCGCAAATGTCTTGTCATGGCCAAAATGTTCTGCCAAGCCTCCACTGTGCTTCTCTTTCAACACGTTCTCCCTCATGGAGCATTTCAGAATACACAGTTGATTGCCTCAGAACAACAATCCTTCCTGGATCATATGATCTATCCAAGGAATTCTATCTCTGAGAACTGGATTCTCAGCTGCTTCATACGCTTCTGCAAAATCTGCATCACTTGCGTACATGTCCCTGAGATTTTCAAAACCCAATGTTTTGACTCGGAATTCCTGTAGCAACAAACACTTCCTGCTCAAAGAATCAGACACTTTGTTAGCAGTACCCGAAATGTGTTTAATCACAAATGTGAAGTTCTGCATATACTCTACCCATTTGGCATGCTTTTGATTCAACTTCTCTTGTTGAGTCACAAACTGCAATGCCTGATTATCACTATACAATACAAACTCTTTTGGGATCAAGTAATGCCTCCACTTCTTTAGTGCTTGGATGATAGCATAAAATTCTTTATCATACGTGGAGTACTTCAGTTTTGCCTCATCCAGCTTCTTGCTGAAATATGCAACTGGTCTGTCTTCCTGACTCAAGACCGCTCCTATGGCAAACCCGCTTGCATCACATTTCACCTGAAATGTTTTCTGAAAATCTGGCAACACCAAAACCAGTTGTTTCGTGATCTTCCGCTTCAACAGATTGAAGCTCTTCTCAGCCTCTGTTGTCCAATGAAAAGAATTATGCCGCTTCTTCACTGTATCCATCATCACTGCGCTAATCCCAATGAAATTCCTGATGAACTTCCGGTAGAAACTAGGCAAACCATGAAAGCTTCTCACCTCGAATACATTTCTCGGTGATGGCCAATTCTTAATCACTTCTACCTTATCTGGATCCATCCTCAACTCATTTTCCGAAATAAAAAAACCCAGATAAATGAGTTCTGTCTTCATAAACGAGGACTTCTTCATGTTAATTAACAGCTTCTCCTGCTGTAGCTTCCTCATCACAATGGCCAAATGCTTCAGATGTTCAGCCTCTGATTTACTGTAAATCAATATGTCATCTAAATAAACAATGACAAATTTCCCGATGAATTCCCTTAGGACTTCGTTCATCAACCTCATAAAGGTACTTGGTGCATTCGTCAAACCAAATGGCATGACAAGACATTCATACAATCCCTCGTTGGTTTTGAAGGCTGTCTTCCACTCATCGCCTTCTCTCATGCGAATCTGGTGGTATCCGCTTTTCAGATCTATCTTTGAAAAGTACTTTGCCCCACTTAGGCAATCCATCAGATCATCCATTCTCGACAGTGGAAATCTGTACCTGATGGTTATCTTATTAATCGCTCTTGAGTCGGTACACATCCTCCAGCCTCTGTCTTTCTTCGGACTGAGTACTATTGGAACAACACTCGGACTCAAACTTTCCCTGACCAATCCTTTGTCCAATAGCTCCTGGACCTTGCTTCATGACCTCTTCATTTTCTTG
>JASDQU010100114.1:410305-448845 GCA_032191745.1 Picea mariana
TGCAAGCTGTTCTGAAAAGTCTGGTCCTTTGAGCTAAGTCCTCCACCTCCTTTCCGGGTGTTAAGAGAACTTTACGCATCATCAGTGACCTCCCGCCTTCTGTGTCTTTGGCCTCAACATCCCACTTCTGTGCTTCGATGATGTGAGCTTCTCCTCCAATGTCCTTCCTTTTCTCTGGACACTCGTAAGACTTGTGCCCATTCTTTCCACATGTGAAGCATGTGATAACTCCACCTCTTCCTCTTCCTCTACCTCTGGTACGAGGAAAAGTATTTGTGTCAGCATAATCTCCCTTATGCTCTGTATGCTGCCCTCTCTGTTCAATGTATGGCCCTCTCTGTGAGCTTCCACCTCTCTCAACCTTACCCTGAGGTTTCTTCCATTCCTCTTTGGGATTTTGGTACTTGTCCCAGACAACTGCTTTGCCTCTGGGATGACTTCTGCCTTGGACCCTTTGAATTTTCCTACGGCTTATCTTTTCCTCAGCTTTCAAAGCCATCTGATAAGCATCCTCCACCGTCCTGATGGTAACCATGCTCAATTCATCCTGAATGTCGTATCTCAGACCATTCAGATATCTAGAAACCTTCTCATCATCGCTCTCCCGATGACCTACTCTGATGTTCAGTCGATAGAATTCCTCAGTGTATTCTTTCACTGTCATCAGCTTCTGTCTCAGGTTTTGCATCCTCCTGAACAGAGAAATTTGATAGTCTCTTGGGATGAATTTTGCTTTCATTCGATCCCAACTCTTAATCTTCTGCTTGCCTTTGCAGTGTCTGTCAGCTTGTAGCTCGTCCCACCACAATGCTGCATGTCCCTTCAAGCGTGTGACAACATGTCTGACCTTCTTATCCTCTTTGATATCCTCATAATCGAAGTAGGTGTCAAGAGCTTGGATCCAATCTAGTAGCTCCTCTGCATCCAGATTTCCTTCATAAACTGGAATGTCCATTTTGGCCTTTGCACCCATTCTAGAAATGGCTTTAATCAATCACTCCATTGATGCATCTTCAGCTGTAACTTCCTCCTCACGTTCATCTTCAACTTCATCTTCTGAATCGCTGAAGTCTCCCGCACTAACTGTGCGTCTTTGTGCTGTCTCCATCTCCTCGAGTCTTGCTCAGAGATCTCTCATCTGTCTCTCCATTTATGGATTTCCTACCTGCCTTCCTCTTCTTCGCACCTCCCTATCCTCTGGATCAGGTGACTGTCTTTCTCTTCTTGGCGGCATGGCGAATTCTCCTTCTTCTTCTCTGCTACAGAAAGCAAAGAAATAACCTCGCTCTGATACCACAACTGACGCAGCCGCACCCACAAGCACGCCGCTCACACAGGATCTTCTTCTTTACTCGGCCCGAAGAACACCAAGGTTCTTCTATTTCCCTATCAGGAAATCTGCACCCACAGATCTATACGCACGATCCCCTCCCTTTACTTATTGGAGGATCGGAACTCACGACTTCACGAGTTCAAAGGCCCATGATCGAGTGTTGGTCTTACGAATTCCCGAACGCCGATACAATCCACGCTGACTTCTCCCTTCTCCTATCACGACTTCTCCTATCGTGTCTTCGCTACTCGCGATATCAAGAACTCGGTCCTCAGACTCCCGAGTCCCGATGCGCTGAAACTTCGATACGATCGTGAGTTGACTCTTCAACGATCCCTAATCTTGCTGGGACTTCAGACTTCGCAGGATCGCGAATCCTGATGTCCAATGCTCAGAACTTTCACTGTGAAACCCTGATAACCCAGGTCACCTGTCCACGTCACCAACTCCTGTGGCCCACACTATTTACGTAACCGTTGGGATATCACGTATTGCAATATCGCGATTCCCGTTACCAAGTCTTGGGCACTTATCTCATGAGATCTCGATAGATGATCTCGCGAATAATCCAATAGCCCTAGCTAACTTGGATCAACGGCTCTGCCCCTCCTGAGCTTAGAAACTTTCCACACTTGCGCTGTAACCTCCTCGCACCTCTATGAGATCCAACGGCCCACGGAACTTCATGAAATCTCCTTGGAGAGTCTCGACCGTCCGTTCTCCCTTTGATAATTCTGCGAAGCGAAGAAGTGTCTCCCCACGAGACTCGTTCACCCACTCGTCAACCTGCAACACTCTCTCAAACTTTCCACGGCAGCTCCTCTGCACTTACCCTTCAGTGAATTCAAAGGCCTATTCCTCCTGAGCTTTCCATGACTTCAAGTCTCTTGGAAAAAGAGAACTCTTTGCACGCACTCCTTGCAGCAAATCTTCAACAATGCTTAAATGTTGAAGGAACTCGACTTTGCGCACACCTGCAGCAGCAATCTTCCGATACTCTGCTCAGAATCACAACTCTGAGCCTTAGCTTGGCCTGCACACTCCTTGCACGGCTCCTGTGTCTAACTTCACCCATGAGACGAATGAGAACAAAAGCTATCTCTAATTGAACCCTGCTGTCAACGCACTCCTTGCGGACAATTTGACTGCACTCCTTGCAGGAATCCTCTGGCTCAATTAAAGAAACAATTGAAACTCATTCACTCCTCCTCACAGACTTCAATTCCACCATGAAATCACATACACAGTATATAAAAGCAAATGTATGACAGGAAGCAAACATTCATGAGCATAACATCAATGCACAGAGAAATAACACAAACCATGAATTTGAATCAAAGCTTCTTCTATTAATTCAAATGCCTGTACATGGATGTTCTTCATACAGTTGTCTGCATGCTCTTCTTCTGAATGCTCTAGCTAATGTTACAATGATACAGTGAGGGTGTCTATATCCATTTTCCCTCTCGGATTCTAAACTATCAAATCTAGAATTAAATTCCTATCTAACTGCATTAACTATATTAAATGTCGTCTATCTACCAAAGGACGAGAGCTATCCGCTCAAGGCCCATTACAATATACAAATGCGCTTCTTCTTAAATGACTCATTTAATATTTGCGCAATAGTCCCAAAGCATTTCAAAATTTGTGCTAGCTTGTCCAGCTGTCTTCTGCTTCTGCGCTGGCTCGCTTGATGTGTTGGTGATGCTCTTGCATCGAGTCTTCATTTGGATCAACAATCCTTAGAATTGGAGAACTTGTTAATAACTGCTTCAAGTGTTGAAAACTCTTTTCACAATCCAATGTCCACTGAAACTTCACCCCCTTCTTTTGCAGGAAGTGATCGGGTGTTCAATCTTTGAGAATCCATCAATAAATCTTCTATAGTATCCTACAAGGCCCATGAATGATCTGACCTCTATCACATTCTTTGGTGATGACCATCCTCTAATGACCTAAATATTTTCAAGATCCACTACTATCCCTTCCTTTGAAATGATATGTCCCAAATAATGAATTTGCTTCTGATAAAATGAGCACTTGCTCAATTTGGCATACAACTGATGCTCCCTTAATATTTGTAACACCATCCTCAAGTGTTGTTCATGCTCTTCCTCCGACTTACAATATATAAGAATGTCATCTAAAAATACAATGAAAAACTTATCTAAGTATTCTCTAAAATTCCATTCATTAAACACATGAAGGCAGCTGGTGCATTTGATCACCCAAATGGAACCACTGTGAACTCATAATGACCATACCTTGTTCTGAAAGAAGTCTTGTTGATATATTCTTATTTAATTATTACATGATGATAACCAGACCTGAGATCAACCTTGGAGAATATTTTTTCATCTTTCAACTCATCAAAGGGGTCATCGATCCTTTGCAAAGGATACTTATTCTTCACAGTTACCTTGTTCAACTGCCTGAAGTCAATGCAAAGTCTCAAAGTTCCATCCTTTTTATTCACAAGTAATACTAGGGCACCCCAAATTGACACACTTGGGTTTATATACCCATTCTTTAGAATCTCTTCAAGTTGCATTGGAAACTTATTCAATTCTGGTGTACTCATCCTGTAAGGGGTCTTTGATATTGGGGCTGCTCCAGGCATTAGATTGATGTTGAAATAAATATCTCTTTTAGGGGTAAATCATGAGATTTCTTTAAATACATCTTCAAACTCTTTTAGGACTGCATAATCTTAAATATTTGACCCCTTATCTTTAGGTGTCTCTTCCATATGTGTTGCAAATATTTGACACCCTTTTCTGTAAATTTTCTTCATTTGTAATGTTGAAATTTCTCTGACAGTTACTGCCCTGGGAATTCTCTGTACTGTCCTTAGGTTCCCTTCCTCATCCATGCAATTAAATTCCTTATTATAACAATCTAGGATAACATGGTGTTGGTCCAACCAATCCATACTAATTAAACAATCATAGGAACCTAAAGGTAATATGTTCAAATATTCCCTAGTGCTCAATCGATTCATGTCCATTGGACATGCCTTAACCATCTCATTAATATTTCTTTTAGCTCCAGTAGCCAGTTGCACCGACCAATATTTTCTAAGATTTCTTCTTGGAAAATGCATTATTTCCACCATCTTAGGATCTATATAACTATGAATAGCTCCTGAATCAGTTAAAATAGCAATGGTTTGGTTGTTGAACTTACCTTCCACTTCAATAATATGTGACTGAAACTCAACTTGCTTGTTATCCAGGGCTGCATAGATCCTAGGTACATTTCTTCCCATGTCCTCCACCGTCTCAACTTTTTATACATTGTGAACATACCTCACTTTATCACCTCTGTGAGGACAATCTCTAAACATATGATCTCCCCCACAACCCCAACATTGAATAGGTGTCTTCCTTGGTATTTTCCCCCTGTCTCAATCATTCTAGGTTTTCTAGAAGTTGGATGTCCATGAGAATTATTTATGAATAATGGTGGCTTAGACGCTTTCTTCATCTGTTCCATCTTGATTTTCTTCTTGTGTTTCAAATTTTTTTGGAAAGTTGGCCTTCCTTTATGTTGATCATAAATGCATTTATCTCATCTTATGGTCTCCTCCAATGTTTTGGGATCATCATATTGTATCTTATCACTGAAGAATGATGGTATCCCACTCAAATACCATTTAATCTTAACTGGCTCTTCCTTGATGAAAGAAACATACTTTGGTAGTTCTAAAAACCTTCTTTCATATTCATCTATGGTCATTCTCCCAAGATTGAGTTTGAAGAAATCCCTCATTTTCTTGTCATAGTATTTGTTGGTCAAGTATTTCTTTTGAAAATACTTCTTGAATTCCTTCCAAGTAATATTTTTCTCATTAATGTGTCGCTCCTGCACAAATTGGTCCCACCACATGGATTCCTTTCCCTTGACATGATATATGGAAATTCTTCCCTCTACGTGTGAAGAGTAGTTATGCAATTTAACATACTTCCTCATGCCTAGAAACCATGTTTCAACATCTTCATCCTTCTTATCCTCACCATCAAATGTAGGAGGATTGATTTTGTTCAGTTCTCCTTATAGCTCATCCACCCTAGACCTCCTCTTATGCTTCCTGACAGGGCATGGACTTGAGCTACTATGTGCTCTTCTAGTGGAATTCCCTAGGGAGTGATGGTGATGTCTTTCAACACTTCTTGCTCTTATCCCCTCATCAGGAGACCTGTGAATTTCTGATTTGCTTGAGCCATTCTCCTTATTCATCTTCTTTTCTATTATGTCCAAGATCTGAATTAATTTTATGTTGAAATCCTCTTGCTGCTCCTTGGCTTTCATAAGACTCTCATTATCAAATTTATAGCTTTGGACATCCTTATGCAAAATTTTAATGGTATCCACCAAATTCATGTTTTCTTCCTTTCCTTCTCCATGACCATTTGAGTTTGTACCTTCATTACCCATATTGACATACATCCCTCTGATCTCATCAACATGGCTATAATCCCCCTGTGTATCTTCCATCCCTCAGAACTCTATGTTGATCCTGTTTTGATCTAAATGTTGTTAAGTATGCAAAAGGTGAAACCAAAAAAATCTGTTAGGCTAAATGATTGATCAATTGTATGAAATTATGAACAATTCTGATTCAATATTGCATCAGAGTTATTTCTTCTGAATCCTTGAGAACATGACTATCCATGTTGATTTTCTGGGTGAATAGTTTTATTCTATTGTTCAATACCTTTCCAACGCCTACTTCCATGCTCAATTCTGAGTTTTGAGCATAAAGTTATGGTTATTTGAAAATTCGTCCTTTCTATGAGGGAAAACCATGTTCAAGTGATCTTCTTCGGGAGTCGAATTAGCTCATGGACCTGTGTTGTATCCTCTCTTAAGGTTCTTAGGCCCTTTTGATTTTCCCTCAAATTTTGGTCCGTGTAATTTAGAATCTCGCAGGCTCCTTATTTAAGCCCGCTTTATCTCTTAAAAATCAAAATTTTGGGCACTAGCCCCCTTTACTTCAGCCCAAAAATAATGTGACCATGGGATAGAACCAGGTGCTTACAAAAATGGTTCTTATCTGGAGCTTTGGGGCTCTATCACTTTGAAACTTCGGACTTCGGAAGACTTTCTAACACTACACAACACTCCCCCCTAACGCCAAAGTGGAGAATTCCCCAAATGACTCTTTTTTGGAGCTTCGGGACTCCGACGCACCCGAGCTTCGAGATTCTGAGGATTTATCAACACAATATAACACTTCCCCCAAATGAAAAAGTGGATAAATCCCCAAACAATGCTTCTCCAAAGCTTCAAGACTACGACTCTTCAGAGGATTTCTCAACACAACACAACATTTCCCCCAAATGCCGAAGTGGCGAGTTCCCCGAACGACACTTCTCCGGAGCTTCCAACTTTAGAGGATTTCTCAACACAACACAACACTTCCCCCGAACTTCTAATTTGCTAACTCCTCAAACGATGCTTCTCTGGATCTTCGGGATTACGGTGCTCCAGAGCTTCAGGCTTCGGAGGATTTGTCAACACAACACAACATTTCCCCTGAATGCCGAAGTGGTGAATTCCCCGAATGACACTTCTCTAGATATTAGGGACTCCGATGCTCTAGAGATTTAGGCTTCAAAGGATTTATCAACACAACACAATATTTCCCACGAACGTTGAAGTGGCTAACTCCCCGAACAATGCTTCTCCGAAGCTTTGGGATTCAGAGGATTTCTCAACACAACACAACATTTCCCCTAAACACCGAAGTGGAGAACCCCCGAGGGTTCAATAATCAATGGTCCATGCTCTTTGTAGAGATCTATGTTCAATAGGAACTCAGGGACTACGGGCTTTGAGAGTTCCTTTAATTCCCACTCACCATACCCTCGAACCACTGAACGTTGAAGTTGAGATCAACTACTATTGCTCCTCCAACAACCAATGGTTGAGATATCCTCGGAAATCTGGGATTCGAGAGTTCCCACTGCAAATCACCTCCAAACCCTTGAACCTCCAAATGTTGAATCGACGAAGGGAATAGATCCACGGTCCATGTGTCCCTGATAACAAACGACCTAGATTTACTCCGGGATTTAGGACTTCGAGCCTTTTCACCCACAATCGTCCCGATTGTCAAAATTTTGGACACTCGCTAATCTACTGACACGTGTCCCTGACGACTAATGGTTAGGATTCACTCTAGAGTTCAGGACTTCAGGATGTTTTCCTCCCGGCAACACAAGAACTGATTTCTCTCAGAGTGTCAAACCTCCAAATTGTCGTGAGATCTACGACTCACATTTTCCTATGCACATATCCAATGGATGGGATCTAATATTCTCACATGCACTTCTCCTCTAGTCTGGGGTTTGATCCAATGACCGAGATCTATGATCGACCAATCCAATGACTGACACTCTGGGACTTCAGGGCTTTTCCTCCCTTCCAACAAACAAAGAAAAACTTTCAGAGTAGCGAAGTCTGAAGGACTTCGATGCTTAACGAATTCACACCTTCTCCATATCCAATGGATGTGATGGAACTATCTTCTACTGAACATATCCAATGGGCTAGATCTAATCTTGTGTCCCAAATCAACGGTTGTTGTGGTTTCTTTCCACTACTAGATTTCTTGAACTGCTACACCTTCTGAGCTTTTGAACACAGTCCAATTGTTCTCTCAACGCCTTCCTGGCACCCAGGGACGCACTATAACTCAAAAACTCTGTGAAATTTCACTTCAATTTCAACTTGCTCGGACCATCTAGGCTCAGTGTTGAAAACTAGAGCTCTAATACCATATTGTAACATCCCCATCCACCCCACTGCTGGGGAATGCCACGTGAAATAATTTTCGAAAATTGTACAATATTTATAGACTACATCAATTATGCAAATACATAGTTTTATATAGAAATATAATGGAAAATACATATGCAACATACACAGGAAAAACTCATAAGAACAAATGCATAAATAAAGTTGCAACATATAATTTAACACACAATTGAAACTTATATGTGATAATAATACCACCATCTGCGTGTAGACCTTCCACAGTCCTCCCAACCTTAGACCACGTTGCTCAGCAGTCTCAACAGTGGGTCACCCCCGAGCTGGGACTAAAATCCACCTGGGAAAAGGAATTCTTTACCAGGATGATGTATCTTAGACAATAGGGAAAATGCTTTCACAGGTGCCAACTCAATCTGATAGCATACAGTGCCTCATTCCCCACATGCATGTCCCACCCCAGGAAATGTGCCCCTTCTCTGCCCAATAGTCCTTTGGCTTCCCCATTTTCTTTTTGAGGCTTCAACAATAGGCCGGATAGGAAGTCTTAGAGCCATGTGGCTTCATTTTGGCACCTTTGGGAAAGCAATTCCCATCAAGTCTATCACCTAGAGAGAGTTGCTCACGTGCTTGACAACCTGTCTTTTCAGTATCCCACGACCTGACAACCTGCTTCTTTAGTCCATCTCTTTAGTTCACCAAGTACAGGAACATGTACAAGATTAGTACTGGCTTGGGTAAGGTACATGTGCATTGTTCATGACAAAGAGGTACATTGGAAAGATGAAATCCATGAGCCCCAAGAATGGAAGAGTGATGGAATGAATGGAAAATATGATCGAAAATGCACTAAGTACAATCTCTTTGTATGCATGTGCCAAACTTGACACTTGTCAGGTTGAGAGCTACTTTGGCCCACTTTTCCCCATCCTTAGAACTTAGGATAAAAATAATTATCCATAATTTGTACTTTAAGGAATATTAATATAATCTTCCTCTTTAGCTTAAGCTCCCTAGCTTATCCCCTTAACTTTAACATTTATCCCCCTTTCCCTAACTAGTGTAGGAGTTTAGTCCCCCATACTCTTTTCCCTGGTTGGTCTGCACGCAGTGATGTATTTTGCATTAATATTTTCATGTGAATACATTTATACTTACATCACAAACATACTTGTTCTTTTTTCATCTCGACTCACCAACCTAAGTACAGTTGTATTTACCTTTACAGTTGGGGTTCGTCCTAGGGGTATTACAAGGAGGACCCATAAATGATAAAACATTAATATGCTCAAATGTTCTAAAACTGAATTCATTGCGTAGAGATTAGTGATATCTTTCCAATGGTGCAAAAATCTCCTCAAACGGAGTTCGTATGCAAAAGTTATGGCTAGTCAAAGTTATGGTCAAATAAGGTCAAAAAGTCAAAGTCAAAGGTGACACATGTCACTACGTAAAGGGTGACACGTGTTATGTCCGTAAAACATAGGAAGACGTCATGTTGACATCAATAGGGTGATGTGGCAGAATGACAACGTGCCATGTGTCACCTAGAATTGGACGAATCAACATCCAATTGAACCTATCCAGAAGTGACATGTGTCATCTGTACGAATGACATGGAATCCATATGATGACATGGTACGAAATAAGTGGACTGATTATAAACTGACATGTGGAAGGTATATTTGGTGACATATGGACCAATGATAATCTGCCACATGGACACTTCACATGGTGCCATGTGACACCTTCGAGAAGGCCAAGTTGGCTCTGTGGGTTTTGAACCCCTAACCTCCCATAGAATTTAGAGGGAATATTCCAAGATTACAAATGAATTAACATGCCTCTACTAACCACTATGCCATATTTATAATTGATGCTTGTGTCACCGAGAGGTACGGGCTACGGTTGGGGGCCCACACCCTATTTAATGCGAATGGATCTCGAGGGAGACAGAGATCCCGAGGTGGGAATATAGTATGGATCATTGATTTGCATGCTAAGGAAGACAAGGGTTATGCTATTGTATTGACTTGTGTGCCAAGGAAGACAAGGGTTATGGTATTGTCTTGATTTGCATGCCATGGAGCACTATGACAAAACATAGCCTTGTTTATACTCGTTAGTCTTTTTTTTCGAGAGGAGCACGAACATGATGCTATTTTTTTTGCTAAGATGCGATCTATGAAAGTCTTAGTCTGGATTTCCATTTATGAGGGCCATAGTGCATCATTTTGCATGTAAAGAGGTTAAAAATGGGCCAGTTCAGAATGTGGTCAATATTATACTCATTTTTTCTCGAAATTTAGAGAGAAACTCAATCTAAACTCTATTTATGAGTTTAAGCAACATAATTAAAGAGTGATTTCAAATTTGTCTTTTTAAGTCCATTTTGTATTGTAATTTTTGACATTTGAGATTATGAAAAGCAGTCTCACTATTTAAAAGGGACTTAGAGATGTAGCCTAGGATAAGTGAAATCAATCATCAAATCTTATATTTTGAGTTTTTTTATTTTCTACTGTGTTATCTCATTATTCTTCAAGTTATTCATAATTTTATAAGGTTTTGGATAATAAGCACATTGAAATTTGTTCTGCAAATCACCTTAATACGATCAAGAAATATTTTTGAATCGGGTTAGATGCTAATATGGGTTTTTAAAGAAAAAGTTGGTATCTACGGATTTTTGAATCAATACCAGTAGGTTGTGGGATATTGAGCTACGAGTAGACTGTGATAGACACCCTTCTTTTATGGATTCCTAGCCCCAACTTTGGGATGAATTGTTGTTGAGGTTTTGGAACAATAAGTCTATGGTTGGGTGTAATGTCCTTCCCAAGTATTTGGTTGTACAACCATTTTTAAAATATAAGTGTTTATCTTTTCTTTGAGTTAATTTATGAGTCTAATTGTTGTGTGTTTTACTCTATGCATGAGAATGAATTATATGTTGTTGTGGTGAATTTATTAGCTACATTTACGTTTTTAACTAGTATGGACAATTGCATGAGATTGTTTGTCATGATATTCATAATTATGCATTCAAATGTGTCGTTTAGTCAATTTTTAATAGTAAAGGTAATGAGATTCTGACGTGGTGCTTGAATCATCACGCGCAAAGAAAAATATTTGTTGTGCATAATACAAAGCCTGCTGCACATGTGGTTTTTCTAAGTGAGGATGCAACATTCATGTTAGTTATCATGACATAGCTACATTTAAATAATGGTATCTGCAATGGTTAAATATGTGTATAATTTGTAGTTGGTAAGCTACAAGAATTTAGTTAGCAAATGTTTTTTGAATTTATGTTTATTCCATGAAGTAATGTTCATTAGTTAAGCTGGGGGATGTTACAAATTGGTATCAAACCTTTTTGGTTCAACACTGGACTTGTATGTGCCAGAGCTCAACATGAAGTTAGTAAATTTGTCATCTCAACGTTTGATCTTTGTCGAATTTGGGGAAGAAGGTAAACTATGAGTGAAATCCCCAAATTTCTATTAAATTCAAGTCAGAATTACACTTAGAATGTTTTTTATGGAGGGGCCATTTTGACTTCCAAGAGACTAAATTGGATTACATAGGCAAGTCAAGAATTTTCACGATGGTCACGAGATGGAAATATGGAAAATCAACTAAGCAAGGAAATTTTTTGTGTGCGCTAAATATTGGAACAATGCGGTGTAGAAATTGTGGTGCTCGTGGAGTATTGGTGCGCGATACAAAAGTTGTGCATACTGAATATTGGTGCACGATACAAAATTTGAGAACATTGAATATTGGTGCATGGTACACAATTTGTGTGCACTAAATATTGGTGCATAATACAAAGGTTGTGCACATTGAATATTGGTGCATGGTACAAAGGTTGTGCGCATTGAATATTGGTGTATGGTGTAAAAGTTGTGCGCACAGAATATTGGCGCATGGTAAAAAAGTTGTGCACACTGAATATTGGTGTGAAATACAAAATTTGTGCACATTGAATATTGGTGTGTGGTACAAAAGTTGTGTGTGCTGAATATTGGTGCATGGAGCATGCACTAAATATTGGTGTTGCACATTGTAGAAATTGCACATGCTGAATGCTAGTGCATAATACAAAATTATGCACGTGCAGGCTTTGAAAAGGAAGAAGGGAAGAAGGGAAAGGAAGGAAATTGGCCAACAATAGGCGTGGGTCAATTTGGCAGACTATTGCAACAATAAAGCAGTGATTTTCCACGAAAAGTTTATAGTTTTTTAGGGTCATCAACATGTGGAGCAATTTTTAGGTCCTAAACGACATTTTTATGAATTAAATTCACAAGAACGAAGTGTATAGTTTCTTTATAACTCAAATAAAAGAGATCAAGGAGAGATTTCCAACGAGTTATTCTGAGCGCAAAACATAGCTCGTGTGAGAAAGTTACAACTAAAACAGTTAAGGGTATATTTTGGGAACTGGTTTACTTCCATAGGGAATTAGTTCTTGCTTCAAAATTATTATGCACTCCAAGAGTAGTCTATGGAAATATTATGGACTATGGAAGTCAGTAACATAACCGGATTTGAAATATGGGTACACAAAAATGTGCAGGAAGAAAAATGAGGCAATTGTAGCATACATGGACAAAATGGGAAGACAGTCTAAACTTTCCTAGACCATAACTTTCATCTCAGAGCTCATATTTGAGAAAAAAAAATAGTCGCTAGAAAGGTATTGAGGAGAATAATCCATATATCAACCCAAAAAATTTATATGATCAATATAAGTTATAGTCAATGCAAAAGAAGATGATTGGTGGCATTAAAGAGTAAAACAATTTATGCATTTTTTTCTAGAATTGTGTATGTATATATTTTTGTCGAACATAAATTTATTTGCATGCACATTTTCTTTCAAAATTTAGAGGTTCAGGAAGGAAATTTGGTTCTTGTATGAGAACCACATCCATGGAGGATGCTCAAGGGTACTACATCCATGAGGAAAATTTTAGAGGTCTAGACTCTACATGCTAGCATAGAAAATGTTGAGACAGAGTCTAATGGAAGGAGAGACAGGTAGGAGTCTGTAACTATGAGAAGCCTGTAGAGAGAAGTGTAGATCTATAGGGAAGAAAATGAAAAGATTATGAAGGCTTAGGAAGAGATACTTTAGATTTTGAACATGTTGCATATACAAACCAATAAAGACTCCGACACAAAGCAAGAATATAGTGCTAGACAAGTGAAAATATATGGAACCCATAGAAAGGGAGATGAACATGGGACTGACAGGAAATCAAGGAGTATGAGAAGACACCATCATTCCCTAAGGAAATCCATGAGGATATCTCATGCAAGCTAGGGGCTAGGGAGTAGCCCAAGTGTGTCTCTTGTAAGGAGGAAGAGGAGAAGGCCCGAGGCATACACCTTGCAAGGTAAACTTAGTAAAATCAAGCCACAAAATTTCAATGGTGAGCACAGGAAGGGAGAAGAAATCGATGCACGACTATTGGAAATGAAGAAAAATTTCCAATTGCATGACTATCTCTCAAGGGTAGAAACACAAATTTCAACCTACCACTTGCAAGGAAAGAAAACCATGTGGTGGTATCAAATCAAGAAAGTAAATAACCTTGATGAGAGGAAGGTCTCATGGAGGTAGTTCAAAGGATATTTCCAAGAGAAATATTTGTCTGAGAATTACTATGAAATAAAGATGAAATATTTATTTGAACTCAAATTGGGAAGCATGACAATGGATGAATATGAGAAGAGGTTCTTTGAGTTGCTGAAGTATGTTGGCTTCATCAAAGATGAGAAATTAAAAATCCAAATATTTATGAGTGGGTTACCCTCCTTCTAAAGTGACAATATACACTTTGATAACCCCAAGAATTTGGAGGAGACCAAAACGAGAGAAATTTTTTTTTATGAGCAGAGTAGAGGGAGGCCATTTTTCCAGAAAGCTTGGAATGACAAGATGAAAGGAAAGAGACATAAAAGGTAGAAAGGTATTAAGCCACCATTTTTCAAGAACAACGCAAAATCAAATCAGTAAGGATAGTCAACTCAAAATGAGCCCAAGACAACATATTCATTTGGGAAAATGCCAAAGCAGTAGCCTGTACAATTTTGGGGATGTGAGGGAAATCACTTGTATAGGGACTGCCCTCAAAAAGGAGAAAGAATGAGGAATTTCGACAAAATTTAGGAGGATGAAATAGTTGAATACATGGGAGGAAAAATGCCAAGGATTTATGTTTCCTTAGACAACAAGAAAGAAGAGTATTAATCCCCCATGATTGAAGTGGAAGGTAAGATTGATAACCATCCCATAGAAATTTTAATTGATTATGGAGCTAGCCATAGTTACATAAAATCTAACATTGTTTAAATATTTCACCTGAAAAGGAGGAAGCATTAGAAATCTTGGTTAGTTTATTTAGCCACAGGGGCTAAGAGAAAGATCAATGAGTTGGTTAAAAAAATCCCAATAGACATGAATGGACTTAGGACAAAGGTAGATGTGAACATCATACCATTGGATTCATATGTCTGTCTAATTGGCATGGATTGGTTGGAAAAAAACCATGTTGTCCTAGATGTTACAACAAGAAAATAGATTTTCTTGATGAGGGAGGGAAACGAGACAAGATTCAAGGAATTCCGATAGATGTAATCATTAGACAAATTTCGACCATGCAACTAAAAAAGAGTTTTAGGAAAGGATGTCAATGTTTTGCAGCCCATATGGAAGATGAAGATAAGGATAAAGTGGCAAGTATCAAAGACCATCCGATATTGAAGGATTTTGAAGATGTTTTTAGAGAAATCCCATGAATTCCACCAAAGACAGACATTGATTTCTTTATTGATTTGGTTCCATGAGTTTCCCTAGTGTCCAAGACATCTTACAGAATCGACACACAAAAATTGAAATGTTGCAAATGCAGCTTGAATAACTGTTGAAGAAGGGATATATACACCCAAGTGTGTCACCTTAGGGAGCCCTAGTTATTTTTGTGAAGAATAAATATGGAACCTTAAGGTTTTATATTGATTTCAGATAGCCGATTAAGGTCTCCATAAAGAACAAATATTCTTTGCCAAGGATTGGTGATCTATTTGACCAGCTGAAAGCTATAAGAATCGTTTTCAAGATTGACTTCAGATTAGGTTACCATCATGTGAGGTTAAAGGAAGAAGATATCAACAAGAAAATGTTCAAAACAAAACAGGAGAATTATGAATTTATAGTAGTTCCCTTTGGGATATAAAATGCCCAAGTTGTTTTCATGTTTCTGATGAATGGAGTTTTTAGGGAAAACTTGGACAATTTTGTAATTGTTTTCTTAGACGATATTCTCATCTAATCCAAGACAGAAGAAGAGAATGAGAAACATTTAAAAATAGTGTTGCAATTTTTGAGATAGCATAAGTTGTATGCCAAATTAAGTAAGTGCATATTTTATCAAAAGAAGATTGACTACTTGGGGCTTATTATTTCAACAGTGGGGATATCAGTTGATCCTGAGAAAACACAGGCCATTAGAGGATGGCGAGTGCCAAGAAATGTGACAGAGGTCAGGTCATTTATGGGTCTTTCTAGTTAATACCGAAGATTCATAAAAGGATTTTCAAGGATTGCAATCCCAATCACTTCTTTTCAAAAGTAGGGAAGGAAATTTGAATGGACTTCCGAGTGTGAAGAGAGCTTTCAGTAGCCGAAGGAATTTTTGACAAGTGAACCAATATTAAATATTGTAGATATGGATAAAAATTTTGTAGTGTGCATGGATTCATGCAAGGAAGGGATTGGTGGAGTCCTCACTCAAAAAGATAATGTGGTGTGCTATGAGTCTCAAAAACTAAAAGACCATGAGAGGAGTTATGCCACACGTGACTTGTAATTAAAAACAATTGTACATGCACTAAAAATGTGGAGACATTATCTCATGGGGGGAAGATTTGAGCTAAGGACATACGACTATGATCTGAAACATTTGTTTGGATAACCGACATTAAATTCTAGATAAACTAGATGGATCAAATTTCTAAGTTAATATGAATTTGAAATCAAACATATAAAAGGAAAGGAGAATTAAGTGGTTGTTGCACTTAGTAGAAGAGTTCATGAAATGCACATTGCAGCCATTAGCATGTACATCACATATATGAATGATAGAATTTTAGGGATTGCAAATTCATATCAACAATATCTAAAAATAAAAGAAACATTACAACAAGGTGTTTTACAACAAAAATTAAAAAAGTATGAGCTGAAAGAGGATAGAATCCTCATGTACATAGGAAAAATATATGTGCCAAATTCAGCAGAGATGAAAAAAACACTACTAAGGGAAATGCATAATGTGCCATATGTTGGGAACGCAAGATATCATATAACAATTGCAACTATAAGACGACAATACTTTTGGCTAGGAATGAAGAAAGAAGTGGCTAATTACATGCCAGGTATCTTGAATGCCAAAAGGTGAAAACATAACATAGAAATATAGCGAGGTTGCTACATCCATTTCCCATTCTTGAGTGGAAATGAGAAGTGGTTACAATTCATTTTATTACAAAGCTTCCCAAAAAAATGAAGCAACATGATTCCATCATGGTCGTGGTGGGTAAATTAACAAAGGTTGCACATTTTATTCCTATGAAGACTATACACAAGGCAAAAAATGTTGCAGATATTTACATGAAGGAAGTTTCCATACTACATGGGGTTCTTAAGGAAATAGTATCAGACAAGGATCCAAAATTCACATCTAATTTTTGGAAATATTTTTTCAAAGGAGTTGGGACAAATTTAAATCTCAGTACAACATATCACCTAGAGTCATATGGGAAAACATAGAGGAGCAATAGAATAATCTAAGACAAGCTCATAATGTATGTGATGGACCAACTATCAAAGTGGGAGGATTATATCCACTTAGTGGAATTTTCTTACAATAATGGGTATCAAGCCTCGTTAAAAATGAGTCCATTTGAAGCATTGTATGGTAGGAAGTGTAACAAACCAATGAGTTGGGATATTCTGGAAGACATAGCTATCATTGGGCCATATTTTTTAAAGAAAATAAAAGAGCATATGAAAAATACCATGAAAAATTTAAAGACTTCCCAGAACTAATAGAAAAGTTATGCAGACAAGAAAAGAGTGCTTAGAGATTTTTAAGTGGGTGAACATGTGTTTATAAAAGTGAAAGTGAAAATAAGTTTGCTAAGATTGGGTTTCTCCCTAAAGTTGGCAGTGTTATAGCACAAGTTGTAGGTTGGGTAAATCCTGGCCCAACCATAAAGCAAGTGCTACAACTTGGGAATCCTACACCTAATGTCACCTTGATGTAGGTCCCACACTGCAAGGGTGACTAGGTCACTCTAGGGTCAGTTACAAAGTGTAAATTTAAGGCCATTACCCTCAAATGTCATTCTCCTCTTCTTTAGGTCAATGACGGTCGAATTGTTGAAAGCCCAATCAATCCCTAACAACACAGGGTAAGGGAATTTGTCATCCCTAAGATTGGGTTTCTCCCTAAAGTTGGCAGTGTTATAGGAATGTTCATAATTTCATGATATACTCAGGAGCTTCCTATAATGTGATGCCTCTTAAAGTATGTGAGAAGCTTAATTCCAAGCCTGAAGCATATGATATCCAAATTATTCAGTTAGACATAAATCGAGTCAA
Source organism: Picea mariana (assembly GCA_032191745.1). Taxonomy (NCBI): domain Eukaryota; kingdom Viridiplantae; phylum Streptophyta; class Pinopsida; order Pinales; family Pinaceae; genus Picea; species Picea mariana. The sequence goes on from JASDQU010100114.1 coordinate 428,095, forward strand.
AGTAATTGAGGAACTAAAGAATGTTTTAATCAGGATGTTTACTAATCCTAAAATTCATCAGACTATTGATATCATTGTGGTAGTCATACCTGACAATAGATAGTGGTCTGCTATGTTGAATGGATATTTCGTTACTGATTGGTTACATTTATGGATTCCTTTCAATGGAAAACTTAATTAGATCTGAATTGATAGAGAAATATATATGAATCATGTGGTTACTGATTTAAATGATCCAAATGAACATTCGATGTTTAATAATTCAACTTTGGGCAATTATTCATATGACACATTTTTTGGGATTTACACATATGAAATATCTCCTTTTGCAAAATCATAAACACAATCTAAAGTCCTTCATTTCACTCAGATTGTTGAGCCTAACTATGATATAGTATATTAGACTAACATTACTTCTAGTGTACAACCTAACATAATCTCCAAGTATATATTATAGATACTTACTAACTCCATTAACCCCAACAATTCAAACAAATTTGAAAATTTGAAATCCGCCATTGAACCAAAAAAAGGGGATCCTAATATGTGAACATTATTTTTTTATGGATCCAAGTCTCTAGAAGGTACAGGTGTTGGTTGCATACTAAAATATCCAGGAGGTAAGAAAACATTAATTACATGCATACTTGAGTTCCAATGCACAAACAATATTGTCCAACATGAAGCTTTGCTACAAGGATTGAGAAAGGCAGTAGACTTGAAAGCAAATAAAATTAAGGTATTCAGTGATTCAAAAATTGTTTTAAGGAAGGTAAGGAATACCATACATTGTCTTCAATTTATCTTAAACATTATTAGGAAGAGGTATGGGAACTAATTCAATTTTTCGATGCATTTAATATCAGTCCTATTGCTCGTTCGTTGAATTGTGATGCTAAATTACTTGATAATGTTGCATCTATATTGATACCATCAGAATAATTAATGCCTGATACATTTTCTATTGAAATTTTGTATAGTCCCTCAATTCCTAACAACATAACCAACTGGAGAGTCTTTAATGATGATCAACAGATTATTAACTTTCTTCACCTCGAAGGAAATTTTAAAGACTTTATTATAGATGAAGGTCAACATGATCAAATAACAAACTTTGATGCCACTGATCAATATCATCAAAGAAATCAACCTTGTCTAGCTAACAACATCCCAAAGATTGTAGTGCGACTGGAGAATTTTTTTTATCTCCAAAATAAGTTCAAGAGGGAAACAAATTGTAAAACCAACAAATCATAATTGCAGTTTGAAGTAGTAAATATGGGAACAAGTATCACACCTCAAAATATCAATATGGGAAAGAATTGTTCTCTTGATGAAAGACAATATTTCATCAAGTTTTTCAAGGAATACAAATATATATTTTCCTGGACGTATGAATACCTCAAAACTTACGACACCAAGATCATGCAGCACATCATTCCAATGAAGCCTCAAGCAAAACCTTTTCAACAAAAGCTAAGAAAGATTCACTGTAATCTTGAGTCACAAGTTAAAGCTGAGATGAACAAGTTTTGATCCACTAATATTATATTCCCAGTCAGACATACTCAGTGGGTTGCTAACCTTGTACCAGTAAGGAAGAAGAATGGGGACATAAGGCTTTGCATTGATTTTAAGAATTTAAACAGAGTCTCTGAGAAAGACAACTATCCAGTGCCTCCTATGGAAAAAATCCTGCAATGTGTATCTAGTTCATAAATGCTCTCTTTACTGGATGGATTCTCTGGTTATAAGAAAGTTCTAGTTTCCCATGATGAACAATTGTAAACTAGTTTCACAACTAAATGGGGAACATATGCTTACAGGAAAATTCCATTCGGTCTGATCAACGTTGGAGAAACCTTCCAAGGAGAAATGGACATCACTTTCATAGGCCTAATTGGAGATTGTGTTGTGGTGTATTTTGATGATGTTACTATATTATCTAAAGATAAAAAGGACTATGTAACCCATTTGAGAAGAGTATTCACCAGGTGCAGGAGGTATGGTATATCTATATCCCTCAATCCAAAAAAATATGTTTTTGCAGTTGATGAAGCTAGACTATTAGGGTTAACCATTTCCAAACATGGTATGAAAATTGAATCTGATAGGACTGAAGCTATTGCTAAAATTCCTCCTCCCCATAACAAAAAAATATGCAGTCCTTCCTAGGGAAGATAAATTTTGTAAGAAGATTTGTCCCTATCTTTGTTGAGACAATGAAACCTATTTAGGGCATGATTAAAAGGAATGAAAACTTCAAATGAGGACCTAAAGAAAAGGAGTATTTTGACATAATCAAAGAAGAAACAGTACAATCCCATGCATTAGTGATCCTAAACTTTAGTCGAGGATTTATCCTCTACACATTTTCTTTTGTAGTTGTCCTAACACAAAAGAAATGAGAAGGAGATGAATTTCTTCTTGCTTTCATGAGTTCAAGCTTAAAAGGAGAAGAATTTAATTATCTGGAAGTGGAAAACTGGGCGTATGTTATATTTAAGGTTGTAAAACATTTCAAGCCTTACTTGATTAAATCAATGACTAAGGTAATTGTCCCTTTTCCCGTTGTGAGAAATATCTTAGTGTAGAAGGATTTGGGAGAGAAAAGAACTAATTGGATAACATCCTTACAAGAGTATGACCTAGAGATCAAACCTTCTAAAATTGTCAAAGGATCGGGCTTATGTAAGCTAGTTGTTGAATCGGTAAGAGATGAAGCATAGGAAGATGCATTGTATTGAGATTAATTCCTTTTCAAAAGAGAAGTGTAACACCCCAAGGCTGAGCCCCCGTTGAATTGTAATTATGTTTATAGGCTGGTGTGCCAAGTGTTTATAAGATGGAAGACTTATGTGTTTATTAGGCTGAAGAGACCAGATGTTAAGGCCAATGAGCCTGATTTTTTATATGTAAATACTCACATCATTAATAAAATTACATCGTTGCGTGTAGACCGACCACGAAGAAAGAGTTATGGGGGACTAAGCTCCACCAGGTAGGGAAGGGGCTAAGTGTCTAGGAATAGGAGCCAAACTCGAGGGCTTACCTCTAAAGGAATAATATTATATTATTATTTCCTAAAGGCTAAGGTTTGACATAAACTATGTTATTCTAAGTTCCTAGGGAAAGGGAACGAGTGTTAAGTGGAGCTCATGCAGCTTCAGGAAGACATGTGTCAACCTGGGTGCATGCAGTTTTTAGGTGGGAAAGTCAGCTCATTGGGGGTTCCCTCACCATTCTGGTGATGGTTGCCACTTTGGAAGTCATCCATACTCCCCATGGATGCACACACTAAGACAGGGAGAGCCTTGACACAACCATCCATTGCCTCCAACATCGATCTCTGCAACTTATGAAATCCACACACTCGTGTTATGAAGCTAATTGTTTTCCTGTGAAGCACAACACGACTGCGTAGTGTCTGAGCCATACTGCGCCTTAGCCTTTTTTGTTTCTACCCACGTTTTCTATGGACTAGTGTGGCTTTTTGTCGTTACCAGAGCCCATATCCAATTTTTGCTGCGGAGATTACCTGCTGGACTTAGGAGTTGGATAGAAGAGGTAGGTTGTCAGGCCTATGAGAAACTTTCTTTAGGTGAGAGAGTGTGTTGAGGAAGTGAGTTCTCCTAGAGGGAGTATCATAGCAATTAAAGTACTCTGAAACTTTCGATCCATCCTGTTGTTGAAGCCCTAGAAGGGAGGTGGACAGTCGATGGAATTGTGATAGTGAAGGTGTACACTCCTGAGGTGGGACAGGTGTGTGGGGAATGAGGGTCTGTGGGTTGTGGGCATAAGTGGCTCTTGGGAGAAAATCCTTCCTGTTGATCTGTGTGACTTTTCTATTGTCCTTGCCAAGCCTAGGAATCCCTTGCCCGATGGAGTTTAGTCCCAACTTAGGAGTGACCCACTGTTGAGTGTGATGAGAAGCGTGGTCCAAGGTTGGGATGTTCGTGGAAGGTCTACACGCAGTTAGTGGTCATATATTAAAATATAAGTACCCAATATTTGTTCCTTGTATGATGTGTATCTTGAAATCAAGTTATATTTCCATAAGAATTGTCTGTATATATTGCATGCATGTTTTATTGTTTCCGCGTGAATAGGTGCATGAACAAAATGTTATAATTGTTTAAATTTCATTAGATAGATATGTATATAAATATATATGGTATCAGAGCATGAATGTTATTCAGTGGCATGGCCTGTCTTGTTGGTTTAAGGCCGAGAATTTTACAAGTTCGTATCAAAGAAGAAAAACAAAGATATTGTTGGTTTAAGGTAGTGTTACTCGACATAGGTTTGAGGGTCATGGATGTTTCAAAATGGTATTAGAGCCATGGTTTCGACAATGAGACTAGATGGGCCATGTTAGTGGTTAATGATACAAATATTTTCGAGCGAATTTTTGTCGAAAGGGACAAAAATTGAAGTTCAGAGCGTCACTGGGACTATGTTCAGAAGCTCAGGAGGTATAACAGTTTATGGAATGGAAACAGAGAAATAAGCCACAAAAACCATTGTGTTGGGCCGCGAGGTTTGAAATTGTGTCGTAGGATCTGTTCAGAAAGAAGAATATCCTTCACAACCATCAGATCTGGAGAAAAGTGCATGAAAGTTAACCCCCAAGTCCTTCAGACTTCGCGACTTCGGAGAAGTTTATGTGTTATAAGAAAAATGGGTCGAAGCCCGAAGTTACAAAGTTCCGGAGTGGATCTATACTATAGATCCAGGGAGAAGTGCTTGACCATTGGATTGATCGAAGATAGATCAGAACCGTTAGGTCGATTCAAGAGAAAGAAGTAAGGCGCAGCGGTGAAAAACATATCTCAGCTGTCAGATCTACGCTCAAGTGATTGTGATCCGTAGATATCACAGTAGTTCAGGAGATCAACATTTGGGAGAAAGAAAGTATGTTAAGGTAAAACCTTTCGAAACCCGAAGTCCCGAAGTCCACAGTTAATCTAGACTGTTCATCGAAAGAGACATGTGTTAGCAAATTGGCTAGTTCGGGAATTCAACATTCAGGAGAAACAAAATATGCTAAGGTAAAACCTTCTGAAGCCTGAAGTCTCAAATTTTGGAGTTAATCTAGACCGTTCATCGAAAGATACATGTGTCAACAAATTGACTAGTTCAGGAATTCGACATTCAAGAGAAATAGGGTGTGCTAAGGTGAATTCTTTCGAATTTCTGAAGCCCAAACTCCTGAAGTGACATGGAATGATGACATCACCCAAGGTGACGTGGAATTCCTTAGTGCTACCACGTGTCAGTCATAATGGAAATTTGACGACCTTGTTGGACCGAAAGAAATCTAACACATGGGGCCACGTTTCACCACCTTATATGTTGACAGTTGTACCATGTGTACCCCGGAAGGTAAAGTAGTTTGGAAGTTTAGAGTTCAGGAGATTTGAGGAATGAAAGTGTAAAATATTCCAAAGCTTGAAGTCTTGAATTCCCGAAGTGACGTGGCCTGCTGAAGTCACCAGGGATGACGTGGACACATGGGATGTGTGCCACGTGTCAGTGATTTAAGAACCTTTGGAAGAAAGAAACGCCAGTCAAAACGTGACATGTGTCAGCCATAATATTGGACCACGTGTCCGCTTCTAGTATTCCACCACGTAGCACTCTTCTTGAGCATGGTTAGTGGGCTCCTTGATGGTCATAGGGGATGCGTGGTGTCAAATATCAAGGTCTGGAGACTTGACACTTCAGAAGAAATGGTTTGTGATGGAATGGGAAGAAGAAATCCCCGAAGTCATGCAGTGTCGAAGTAACGTGACGTGATGACATCATCGGGGGCGACGTGGAAGTATTCAGAGATTTGCGGTTCAAGAGTTTTGGGGTGTGCAGATGTGAAATCCTCCAAAGTCTAAGAACCCCGAAGTAAATATCAGTCATTGGATGTTGGGAAGATGAGGACTGTTTCTCCACCCCACTTCGTGAGTTCACCAATGCGACACTCCGATAGAATTGTTGTGATGTTCTTTGGAAGCCACTGAAGCCCGAAGTCCTATAGATCTTATCCACCATAGATCTTAACAGAGAATGTGGATCGTAGATCCACCGTCCTCTGTGAAATCTCTCGTTCCAGGTTCTATGATATTTGTGATGTGCAGAAAGGGAAATCTCTGAAGCTCTGGAGCCTCGAAGTTTCAAGGTTCTAGATAAGCACCCAACCATTAACACTTGGTCACATGCGAATTAAGGGTTGAAGGAAGAAAAAGGGGCTAGCGCTCAATTGTGAATTGTAGAACATAACAGGGCTCGGAGATAGAGTCACGGGGATTCTTGATTAACCAAAGACCCATAGAAAATAGAGTCTAATATATTTTGTTAAATCAAATTGTTTAAGTTATTTTGGAGAATTATTAAGTCTACTAGCCTAACACAAATTCGGTTGACTGCACATTTTGCAGAGTTACCAATTGACAGAAACAAATTTAATTGTTCCATAGTGCAAAGAAATGGAGGAAGCTTAGGACTCTTACAGTTCGGAGGATGAAGTTAGAGGAATGGATGTCCATTTTGGAATTGAAGGAACAAACTCCAATGGGCATGGAGAATAAATAGATAGAGTGAGCATGATGAACATCATTAAAAATTTGCAGAAAGATGTCCAAATTCACCAGGGAGATAACAAAAGGCTTATGAGATCCAGGGAGAAACATGGAGACTTCAATATGAAGTTGATGTAGAGACCGAAAAGAATTGAAAAGAAATTGGATAAGTAAAGTGGATCCAGTAAATCAGGAAGGCACAGGACCCCTGATGAGGAAAGAAGAGGAAGAAGTGGTAGCAGCCATCACCAGCACTCCTGAAGGCATTCCAAAAGGAGGCCACACAGTATTTCAAGTCCATCTTCTACCATAAACCATAGGAGATTTGGGGTGGATGAGTTGAAAGGAGAAATGAATAAGATCAAACCTCCTACTTTTGATGGAGAGTAGAAGAAAGATGAAGAGGCTGAGACATGGATGCTAGGCATGAGATAATACTTCCAATTGCAAAACTATTCCTCTCATGCAGAGGGAAGAATTTCCATATACCAACTTAAAGGAAAGGCATCCATATGGTGGGATCAGTTGGTGCAAGTAAAACAACTCAAGGAGAAAAATGTGACTTCGAAGGAATTCAAGAAACATTTTGAAAATAAGTACTTAGCCAAGAGATACTATGACAAGAAGATGAAAGAGTTATTTGAACTTAAACTGGGCAGCATGACTATAGATGAATATGAGAGGAGAATTATAGAGTTGTTGAAGAATGTCCCTTTCATTAAGGATGAGGCAGTCAAGATCCAAAGATATTTGAGTGGGCTTCCATATTTCATTAGTGATAAAATCCATTATGATGATCCCAAGACTATGGAAGAATTTATAAGGAGAGAAAAATGGTTATATTATCAGCAAAAATGAAAGCATACTTTCCAAAAATCTTGGGAAGACAAGAGGAATTTTAAGAGGGAGCAGAGGCAGAAGCAGAACAAGCCAACGTTTTTAAGAAATGGTCCTCAAGGACAACCAGTTTTGAGAGAGCCCGAGATGGTTGAAGTAGGTGGGCAAAGGCCAAGGAAAACACTTATGCAATGTTAGGGTTGTAAATAAGATCATAAGTATAGAGATTTCCCTCACAAAAATGACAAGGTGAGAGTTGTTCACAATGTTCAGCAAGCAAAAATAGTGGAGGACATGCGCAAAAGAGTACCAAGAATCTATGCAGCCTTGGACAACAAGCAAGCTGAGTTTCAATCACACATGATTGAATTTGAGGGTATGATCAATAACCATGCCTTTACTATTTTAATTGACTCATGGGATATTCATAGCTATATAGATCCTAAGGTAGTGGAAATATTACAATTACCAAAAAGAAAGCATGGGAAATCTTGGTTGGTGCAGCTCACTACAGGAGCCAAGAGAAAGGTTGTTGAGTTGGTTAAATCATGTCCAGTGGTCATGAATGGATTGAGTACCAAGGAAGATATGAACATATTTCCTTTGGGATCATATGATTTCCTAATTTGTATGGATTGGTTGGACCAACACCATGCCATATTATATTTTCATAACAAATCATTCACTTGCTTGGATAAGGAAGGAAATAAGAGAGCAGTCCAAGGAATACCCAGGGTAGTTACTATCTAGGAAATCTCAATAATGCAGCTAAATAAATGTTATAGGAAGGGCTATCAAATATTTACAGCCCATATGGAGGAATCATCTAAGGATAAGGTGCCAAATATGGAGGATCATGCAGTCCTAGAAGATTTTGAAGATGTGTTCAAGGTGGTACCAGGACTACCTCCAAAGAAAGATATTGATTTCTCTATTAATTTAATGCCTGGAGCAGCTCCAATATCAAAGAATCCTTACAGAATGAGTACACCAGAGCTTAAGGAGTTGTAAATGCAGCTTGAAGAGCTTTAAAAGAAGGGGTATATATGCCTAAGTGTGTCACCTTGGGGTGCCCCAGTCTTGTTCGTGAAGAAGAAAGATGGGACATTAAGATTGTGCATTGATTTTAGACAGCTGAACAAAGTGACTATAGAGAACAAGTATCATCTACCAAGGATTGACGATCTCTTCGATCAGTTGGAGGATGCAAGGATATTTTCAAAGATAGATCTAAGGTCAGGATACCATCAGGTAAGGATTAAAGAGGAAGACATCAGCAAGACTACCTTCAGGACAAGGTATGGTCATTATGAGTTCACAGTGGTGCCATTTGGGTTATCAAATGCACTAGATGTTTTCATGTGCTTAATGAATGGTGTTTTCCAAGAATATTTAGACAAGTTTGTCATTGTCTTTTTCGATGACATCCTTGTATATTCCAAGACAGAGGAAGAGCATGAGAATCATTTTAGGATGGTGTTGCAAGTGCTAAGAGAGCATCAATTGTATGCCAAATTGAGTAAGTGCTCATTTTACCAAAACAAAATTCACTATTTGGGGTATATCATATCTGAAGAAGGGATAACAGTGGACCCTGAAAATATTGAGGCCATTAAAGGGTGGACAACACCTAAAAATGTGACAGAACGCAAATCCTTCATGGGTCTAGTTGGCTACTACAAAAGGTTCATTGTAGGGTTTTCGAGAATATCTCATCCCATCACTTCCTTGCAAAGGAAGGGGAAGAAGTTTCAATGGACAAAAGAATGTGAAAAGAGCTTCCAACAATTGAAGTAGTTGTTAACTATTGCTCCAATTATGAAGATTTCATATCCGAATGAAGAGTTCATGGTTTGCACAGATGCATGAAAAGAAGGACTGGGTGGAGTCCTCAGTCAAAAAGGGTTTGTGATATGTTTTGAATCCAAGAAATTGAAAGAGCATGAAAGGCTCTACGCCACTCACGATTTGGATTTGGCATCCATAGTGCACGATTTGAATAAGTGGAGGCACTACCTCATGGAAAAGAGGTTTGAGTTGAGGAAAAAACATAATGGGTTGAAGTACCTGTTTGATCAACCTACTTTGAATGCTAGGCAGAGTATATGGTTGGAATTCCTCCATGAATATGACTTTGATATCAAGCATATCAGAGGAAAGGAGAACAAAGTGGCTGATGCACTCAGCAGGAGAGTGCATGAACTGCATGCTACAACCATTAGCATGTATTAGATGGATCTTAAAGGTGGAATTTATGAGACTGCAAAAGTTGATTTGTAGTACATGGAATTGGTAACTAAATTGCAGCAAGGTAAAATGTAGCAGAAAGTTGAATATTATGAATTGGGAATTGATGGAATTCTCTTATACAAAAATATAGTTTATGTAACAAATTCTATGGAATTGAGGAGTGCGATTTTAAAATAAATGCACAATGTGCCTTATGTTGGGCACCCTGGATATCAGAAAATAGTTTCAGCAATCAAGAGCCATTATCATTGGCCAGGTATGAAGAAATAAAATGCAGAGTACATTGCCAGATGTATGGAGTGTCAAAGGGTCAAAGATGGGCATAGACACCCAGTTGGGTTACTGCATCCATTACCCATTCCTCAGTGGAAGTGGGAAGTGGTGACAATGGATTTCATCACAGGATTTCCCAGAAAAAGCAAGCATCATGTTGCAATTATGGTGGTAGTGGACAAGCTTACTAAAGCTTCCCATTTCATTCCTATGAAGGTTACTCACAAGCCAACCAATGTTGTTGATATTTATATGAGGGAAGTAGCACACTTACATGGCATACCCACAATTGTGTTTGACAGAGACCTAAAGTTACCTCAAATTTTTGGAGAGGATTATTCAAGGGGTTCGGAATGAACCTGAACTTCATCATAGCTTACCATATTGAGTCTGATGGACAAACAAAAAGAGTAAATCAAGTGATAGAATATATGTTAAGAATGTATGTGATGGAAAAACCATTTAAATGGGAATATTATCTACACTTGGTAGAATTTTCCTACAACAATGGGTATCAATAATCACTGAAGATGAGCCCCTTTGAAGCACTTTATGGAAGAAAGTGAAACACCCTAGTAAGCTGGGACAACCCAGCTAATAGGGCAGTGGTTGGGCTAGAGTTGATCAAGGTAATGGAAGAGCAATTGTTAAAGATAAAGGTGAATTGGAAGGCTTCCCAGGACAAGAAGAAAAGCTATGCAGACAAAGGAAGAACCCACAGGGATTTTAAAGTGGGTGATCATGTTTTCTTGAAGGTGAAATCCAATAGAAGTTCCCTGAAGCTGGGAAGTTGTTCCAAGTTGGCAACCAGATATTGTGGACCATTTGAAATTCTAGAAAGGTTTGGACCAGTAGCTTATATGCTTTCATTTCCTACATCCATGACTATTCATAATGTATTTCATGTATCATTTCTCAAGAAGTATGTACCTAATGCTAATCATGTGCTTGATTTGAATGTGATTTAGGCGGAGAAAGAAGGTGCTTTTCAAGTGTATCATGTGCACATACTAGATTGGAAGAGAAAGAAACTCCGAAATCAAGTCATAAATCTTGTAACGGTTCAGTAGACCTGGTATGGTCCCGAGGATGCAACATGGGAGAATGAATATGCTATGCAGGCATAGTACCCACATCTTTTTGAATATTTTGGAAATCTTGTTGTTGTTTTGTAAATAAGTTGCACTGAGGACAGTGCAAAAATAAGGGGAGGGGATTGTAACACCCCAAGGTCGAGCCCCTGCTAAATTCTAATTATGTTTATAGGATGGTGAGACAAGTGTTTATAAGATGGAAAACTTATGTTTTTATTAGGCTAGAGAGCCCAGATGATAAGGCCAATGAGCCTAATTTTGTATATGTAAATACTCACATCATTAATAAAATTACATCGTTGTGTGTAGACCGACCACGAAGAAATAGTTATGGGGGACTAAGCTCCACTAGGTAGGGAAAGGGAAGGGGCTAAGTGTCTAGTAATAGGGGCTAAGCTCGAGGGATAACCTCTAAAGTAATAATATTATATTTCTATTTCCTAGAGGCTAAGGTTTGACATAACCTATGTTAGCCTAAGTTCATGGGGAAAGGGAATGAGTGTTAAGTGAAGCTCATGCAACTTCATGAATACATGTGTCAACCTGGGTGCATGCAATTTTTAGGTGGGAAAGTCAGCTCGTTGGGGGTTCCCTCACCATTCTCATAGTGGTTGCCACTATGGAATTCATCCATACTCCCCACGGATGCACGCACTGAGACAGGGAGAACCTTGACACAGCCAGCCATTTTCTCCATCATCGATCTCTGTAACTTCTGAAACCTACACACCTATGTTATGAAGCTAATCATTTTCCTGTGAAGCACAACACGATTGTGTAGTGTCTCATCCATATCGCGCCTTAGCCTTTGTTGTTTCTACCCACATTTTCTCTAGACTGGTGTGGCTTGTTGTCATTACTAGAGCCCATATCCAATTTTTGTTGCGGAGGTTACCCACTGGACTTAGGAGCTAGATAGAAGAGGCAGGTTGTCAGGCCTGTGAGAAACTCTCTCCAGGTGAGAGAGTGTGTTGAGGAAGTGAGTTCTCCTGGAGGGAGTCCCGTAAAATCTACAGTACTCTGACACTTCCGGTCCAACCTATTGTTGAAGCCCTAGAAGGGAGGTGGACAGTTAATGGACTTGTGATAGTGAAGGTGTACACTCCTGGGGTGGGACAGGTGTGTGGGGAATTAGGGTATGTGGGTCGTGGGCGTAAGTGCTTCATGGGAGAAAATCATTCATGTTGATCTGTACTAATTTCCTGTTGTCCATGCCAAGCCTAGGAATCCCTTTCCTGGTGGAGTTTAGTCCTATCTCGGGGGTGACCCACTATTGAGCATGATGAGTAGTGTGATCTAAGGCTGGGAGGTTCATGGAAGTTCTCCACACAATTGGTGGTCATCTATTACAATATAAGTACCCAATATTTGTTCTCTATATGATTTGTATCTTGAAATCAAGTTATAATGTTATTAGAATTGTTTGTATATATTGCATGTATGTTTTAATGTTGTTTCCACATGAATAGGTGTATGAATAGAATGCTATAACTGTTTAAATTGCATTAGATAGATATCTATATAGATATATATGGTATAATAGCATGAAAATTATTCAGTGGCATGGTCTGGCCTGTTGGTTTAAGGCCGGGAATGTTACAAATCTGTATCATAGTAGAAAAACAAAGATACTGTTGGTTTAAGGTAGTGTTACTCGGCAGAGGTTTGAGGGCTAGGGACGTTTCAAGAAGTTTTCTACATCCCTATTAATTCCGACCAATGGTACTATGGAATGAAATAATACTTAACCCATGGGTTAGACCCACATTATATGGAACCAAATAAGAAGAGATCCCTTAGGCTCAAATCAACCCAATATCATCTCATTCAAGGAATATTATGCAGAAAAAATTATGATGGTGTTTTCCTGAAAGGCCTTGAAAAGAAAGATGCAGAAAAGGTATTATTTGAAATTCACGATGACCCAGCTAGTGAGCATTTCAGACGTGACACTACTTCTCACAAGATTCTTGTAGCTTCTTATTACTGACCTACTATGTTCAAGGAATCTCACACATATGTAATAAAGTGTCAGGAATGTCAAAGGTAATATGGAAAGGAAAATAAAGTTGCATTTCCCCTGCAACCTCTTATTATAGAACTCCCTTTTCAACAATGAGCTTTGGATGTGATTGGGTAAATAAATCCCAACTCTTCTCAATTACATAAATATATGCTAACTGCTACTGATTATTTCACCAGATGGAAAGAAGCAATCCCCTTGAATAAAGTCAACAAAAATCAGGTCATATCTTTCCTTGAATATTATATTATCACTAGGTTTGAATTCCCTAAGTCTTTGGTTTTTGATAATCCCAAGTACTTTTATTCTCTAATATTCACTCAATATGATCTTGAATGAAGCATTAAAGTTTAATATTCAACAAACTATTATTCACAAGGGAATGGACTAGTTGAGTCAACCAATAAAAACCTAATCAAAATCTTGAAGAAAATTGTCAATGATCATCAAAGAAACTGGCATCTGGCCCTCCAGAATGGCTTGTGGGCCAATAGAGTAACACCTAAGTCCTCTATTAGTAATTCTCTTTTCTTTCTAGTCTATGGACAAGAAGAAACTTTTCCAACACACATTTTTTCCCTCATTGCAACTTGCTCAATCTATTCAAGATGAAGCATGCAGTAATGCAACAAAGGCTAGATATACTATTAAAACTGGGAGAAGAAAGGGAAAATTCCAAAATGAACTTAACGCAACACCAAGAAGTAATAAAAAAATGGTTTGATAAGTCATAGGTAGGAAACAAATTTTTTTAGGAGGGAGACGTTGTTCTTAAGTGGGACAAAGAAAATGAGCTTAAAGGAAAACATACAAAATTCCAAAAGTTATGGTTGGGCCCATATCTAATTCATCATAAAATTGGGCTTAGAACATTCAAACTCAGAGAATTTGAGGGAGTCGAGAAAGAGCTCCATGTCAATGGTCAAATACTCAAATGATAATTTTCCTAATCACCTCTGGTGATATAGTTTTGTAGATAGTAGGATTCCCTTTATTGTTTGAATTTCATTTAAAAATTTGTTCTTGCTTTTATCTTACCGATTTTATCTTTCTACCACAATAAATCCTTTTCTAACCTCTTTCGCATTTGAATTACTGGAAACTATTTTTCAACACTAGCGAGCACCTTGCAGGAGAATAGCTAGTAAGGTACTCCTTGTAATGATGAAATGTCTTGTATTTGGTATTAAACGGTTAAATATGACTTATGGTTATGTTTTATGGGACAAATTCACCAGTCTTTTGTTTGAGGAAGCAACCAATTTTTCATAACATGAGTGTGAATTGTTGAAGTTGACAGGAAATTGGTTGTTTGTGTGATCATTCGCGTACATAACTCGTGGTTCTTAAACATGATACAGTAAAATATCTGGGTGTCTTATGGATAATTCTCGTGAGCCCTCCCTACCTTATATGTAACACCCCAAGGATGAGCCCCAGTTTTATTTATGAATTGTAAACATGTTTTGTAGGTTGGTGAGACAAACAATTATAAGTTATGGGCTTATGTGTTTATTAGGCGGGAGAGCCTAGGTATTAAGGCCATGAGCCTGATTTTGTATATGTAATTATGCAGATCATTAATAAAATATAAACATTGTTGCGTGTAGATCGACCATGAAGAAAGAGTATGGGGGACTAAGCTCCACTAGGTAGGGTAAGGGAGGGGGCTAAGTATTTGGGCTTAGGGGCTAAGCTAGGGGGCTTACCTCTAAAGGAATAATATTTTATTATTAATTCATGAAGGCTAAGGTGGACATGTTGAGTGTTGTCCTAAGTCCCTTGAAAGGGAACGTATGCTAAATGGAGTGCATGCAGCTCCAGGGAGACAAGTGTCGACCTGGACTCATCCAGTTAAAACCCAAGAATCAAACCGTGTTGGGGGTTCGCTTGCCATTCCCGATTCTCCGTCAATCTCATTTTTCTCTCTGCGATCGACCTTTGCAATCTTCACGCACTGTTGAGAAAACCTCTCACGGGAAGGGAAAGCTGACCTATGTTGTCCTTGAACCCATTTTATCCACACTTGCAAATTCAAGTTTGTACCTTAACCATTTTTGGGTTGCTATCTTTTATTTCATAAAGGGGCACGGAGATATGTTGCAAGGAGTGCACAGATCCAAAAGTTGACTAAGTGTCGAAGAAACCCTCTTAGGAGAAAGGGGTTCAAGAAATGACGCTTAGGAGAGATAGCGGGAAGAAATATTCAAAGGGGGAGAAACGCTCAAGGTTTAACAAGTTAACAACTAGGATTTCTTCAGGAGGAAACAGATTTTCCCCAAACCGTCAGATATGGAAAAGTTGTGAGGCAGTTAGCCGCAAGATCCTTTGGAAATTTGCAGAGTAACGAAGTCTGTTTGTGCCGTCAATCCGAGAGTGAGGATACATGGCGAAAATCCGTGGACTTCAAGTGAAATCGTTCGGTTGAATTAGTGTGTGCTAAGACGAGAACTTACGAGGCCCGAAGCTCCAAATCCCCGAAGAGCCGAAGTGGTGAGTCATGATGACATCACCTAGAGGTGACATGGACCTCTCCTATACTTTCCATGTGCCCCCACATGGAATGTTGTCAGTTGTACTATGTGGGCCCAGAGGTTACATAACATAGTTAAAGGTCGGTGGACCCACACTGGTGTTGATCACGATACATCAAKATCGACGACCATGAGGTATTGCGGGGACCCAAGTTGTATGGGAGTTAATTCTCCAAGGCGGTCCCGCAATCCAAACCATAGTTTCACTGAGGGGTTACGTGTCAATGTCAGAAGAATTGCGGGGTGAAAAACGGGTWACTCCAAATTGTGGATGCATGCCCCCGCAATTTGGAAAGTGTTAAGTGATGTGGCTATTCGGTATCTTAGTCCAAGCATGGAAGCCATGGGTCCCAATGGACACACGCTGCCAGTTGTGAAGTCTAGAGACTTGACACTCCAAAAGGATGGTTCATAAGGAACGAAAGGAAGAACCTTCTAAAGTTTTGTAGCGCCTAAGTGACATGACATAATGAAATCACCAAAGTTTACATGGAAGGGTTCAAAGATTAATGGTTCGAGGTGTTTGGGAGGTGCGGATGTGGAATCCTCTGAAGTGCTAAAGTCTCAAACCTCTGAAGTCTTGGAACTCAGATGCCTGAGGTTCCATAGTGAGTGTCRGTCATTGGATGTTGGGTAGACGTGGACGGTTGATCCACCCTACTTCGCAAGTTCGGTAATTTGAAAATCCTATGGGATTGTTGTGGTGTGCTTTGAAAACTTCCGAAGTTGGAGGCCCGAAGTCCTGAATAATAGCCTATCGACCTAGCGTTTGGCCACATCCCGTGGTCTCATGGTTTGGGTGCTAAGAGAAAGGCACTAGTGCCCGGAAATTATTGTAGAACAGAGCAGAGCTCAGAAAGAAAATGGAATCTGAAAATTTTCTTTGAATCAGATTGGTTTATGAATACTGTGGAATTGTTAAGGACTGATAGCATGACAAATTTCGGTTGACTGTACATTGTGTTTGCAGATTTAACGATTGTCAGAATCGAATTGAATTGTCGCAGAGTGCAAAGAATGGAGGAGGCAAAAAATGCTTTCAGTTCAAAGAATGAAGCTAAAGGAATGGATATTCATTTGGGAGTTGAAGGATAAAACTCCAATGGGCATGGAGAAGAGATAGATAAGGATGGAGACATGATGAAAATCATTGAAAGATTGCAAAAAGATACCCAGACTCATCGAGCAGATAAAAGAAAGCTCATGAAAGCTAGGGATCAACAGGGAGAATTCAACTTAAAGATGATATAGAGCTTGGAAAGAATCGAAAAGAAGTTGGATAAGGAGAGTGGCTCAAGAAAAACAGGGAGTCATAGGACCCCTGAGAAGAAAGGAATATCAAGAAGCGTTACCAAGCATCATCGTCACTCCTTGAAACATTCCAATAAGAGGGCACAAAGTATTTCAAGCCCATCTCCTACCAGAAAGCATAGGAGATATGGAGTGGATGAACTAAAGGGAGAAATGAACAAGATTAAGCCTCCTACTTTTGACAGAGAACACAAGAAAGATGAAGATGCTGAGACATGGTTGTTGGGCATGAGGAAATATTTCCAACTATAGAACTATTATTCTCATCCAAAGGGAAGAATTGTCATTTACCAAATTAAAGGAAAGGAATCCATATGGTGGGAGCAGCTTGTGTAAGTACAACACATCAGAGAGAAGAATGTTACATAGAGGGAATTCAAGAGACATTTTGAAAATAAGTACTTAACTAAGAGGTATTATGAAAAGAAAATGAAAGAGTTCTTCGAACTCAAGCTGGGAAGTATGTCCATTGATGAGTATGAAAGAATATTCTTGGAGTTGTTGAAATATGTTCCCTTCATCAAGGACGAGACAATTAATATTCAAAGGTGTCCGAGTGGGTTTCCATCTTACATCGATGGCAAGATCCATTATGATGATCCTAAAACTATGGAAGAAACCATAAGAAGAGAAAAATGTTTTTATGAGCAGCACGGAGAAAATCCTAATTTCCAAAAGTCTTGGGAAGACAAGAAGAGATTTAAGATAGATCAAAGGAAGAAGGGAACTAAGACACCCTTTTTCAGAAACAGTCTTCAAGGACAACCATCTTTTAGAGAGCCCAGGAAGGTTGAAATAGGTGGGCAAATGCCAAGACATTCACCTATGGAATCTTGGGGTTGTAAAGGAAATCATAGGTACAGAGATTGCCTCCACATAAATGAAAAAGTGAAAGTTGCCCACAATGTTCAGCAGGCAGAAACAATGGAGGACATGGGAATTAGAATACCAAGGATCTATGCATCCCCGGACAACAAGAAAGTTGAATTTCAATCACATATGATTGAAGTGGAAGGTATGATCAACAACCATGCCATTACTATTTTAATTGATTTAGGAGCTAGTCATAGTTATATAGATCCTAGAGTGGTGGAAAGTTTGCATTTACCAAGAAGCAAGCATGAAAAATCTTGGTTAGTACAACTGGCTACAGAAGCCAAGAAAAAGGTTGTTGAGTTGGTTAAGTCATGTCCAGTGGACATTAATGGACTGAGCACAAAGACTGAATTGAACATCTTAACTTTAGGTTCGTATGACTGTCTAATTGGGATGGATTGGTTGGACCAACACCATGCCATATTAGACTTTGATAACAAGGCATTCACTTGTCTGGATGAGGAAGGAAATCAGAGAACAGTCCTAGGAATTCCTAGAGCAGTTGTTGCAAGGGAAATCTTAGCAATGCAGTTGAAGAGGTTCTACAGAAAAGGCTGCCAAATATTTGCAGCTCATATGGAAGAGGCACCTAAGGATAAGGTGTCAAATATTGAATACCATGCGGTATTAAAGGATTTTGAAGATGTATTCTAGGAGGTACTCAAATTACCCGCGAAGAGAGATGTTGACTTCTCTATAAACCTGATGCTTGGAACAACTCCAGTGTCGAACACTTCTTACTAAATGAGTACACCAGAGCTAAAGGAACTGCAATTGCATCTTGAAGAACTTTTGAAGAAGGGGTATATACGCCCAAGTGTGTCACCTTAGGGTGGCCCGGTCCTATTCATGAAAAATAAATATGGGACATTAAGATTGTGCATCGATTTCAGTTAGTTGAACAAAGTTACTATTAAGAACAAGTATCCTTTTCCACGGATCGATGATCTCTTTGATCAGTTGAAGGATTCAAAGATATTTTCAAAAATAGATCTCAGGTTAGGATACCACCAGGTAAGGGTTAAGGATGAAGACATTAGCAAGACCACCTTTAGAACAAGGTATGGTCATTATGAATTCAAAGTGGTACCATTTGGGTTATCAAATTCACCCAATGTTTTATGTTCCTAATGAATGGTGTATTCAGATAATATCTAGACAATTTTGTCATAGTCTTTTTGGATGACATCTTGGTGTTTTCGAAGTCGGAGGAAGATCATGAACACCATATGAGGATGGTGTTGTAGGTATTAAGAGATCACCAATTGTATGCCAAATTGAGCAAGTTCTCATTCTATCAAAATTAGATCCATTATTTGGGAGATATCATTACAAAGGATGGGATAGCCATTGATCCTAAGAAGATTGAAACCATCAGAGAATGGTTAGCGCCGAGAAATGTGGCAGAAGTCATATCCTTTATGGGTCTAGATGGCTATTACATAAGGTTCATTGCAGGGTTCTCAAGGATAGATCACCCCATCACTTCCTTGCAAAGGAAGGGGAATAAATTTTGATGGACAGAAGAATATGAGAAAATGTTCTAGCAATTGAAGTAACTATTAACCAGTGCTCCAATCCTGAGGATTGCAGATCCAAATGAATATTTTGTAGTGTGTACAAATGCATGCAAAGAAGGACTGGGAGGAGTACTAAGCCAGAATGGATTTTTAATATGTTATGAATCTAGGAAATTGAAAGAGCATGAAAATAACTATGCCACTCATGATTTGGAGTTGGCGACCATTGTACATGCTCTAAAGAAATGGAGACACTACCTCATGGGAAATAGGTTTGAACTAAGGACAGACCATAACGGCTTGAAGTATTTGTTTGACCAGCTAACCTTGAATGATAGCCATAGTATATGGTTGGAATTCCTTTGTGAATATGACTTCGATATCAAGCATATCAAAGGAAAGGATAATAAAGTGGCTGATGCACTTAGCAGAAGAGTGCATGAACTACATGCTATGGTCATTAGCATGTATCAAACTGATATTAAAGGAAGAATTTCAGAAGTTGTAAATGCATATTTGTAGTATAGGGAATTGGTAGCAAAGCTACAGCAAGGTAAGATTCTACAAAAAGTGGAAGATTATAAATTGGGAACTGATGGGACACTCCTATACAAAACCAGAATTTATGTACCTAATTCTCAAGAAATGAGAATTATGATCTTGAAGGAAATGCATAATGTGCCTTATGTTGGGCACCCTGGATATCAAAAAAAGTGGCAGCAGTCAAGAGCCATTAATTTTGGCCAGGTATGAAGAAGGAAATTGTAGAATTCATCGCCAGATGTATGGAGTGCCAGAATGTTAAGGCTGAGCATAGGCACCCAACCGGGTTTCTACAACCATTACCCATTCCTGAGTGGAAGTGGCAAGTGGTGACAATGGATTTCATCACAAGATTTCCCAGAACAAGCAAGTAGCATGATTCCATCATGGTGCTAGTGGATAAGCTTATGAAAGTTGTCGATTCCATTCCATTGAAGACTACTCACAAGGTAGCTAATGTGGCCGATATCTATATGAGGGAAGTAGCACGATTGCATGGTATTCCCAAGACAATTGTGTCTGACAGAGACCCAAAATTTACCTCAAAGTTCGGAAAGGGATTATTCAAAGGGTTCGGAATGAATCTGAACTTCAACATGTCTTATCATCCTGAGTCTGATGGGTAGACAAAGAAGGTGAACCAAGTGATAGAAGATATACTAAGGATGTATGTGATGGAAAAACCATCTAAATGGGAAGACTACCTATACTTGGTAGAATTTACCTACAACAATGGGTATCAAGCATCACTGAAGATGAGCTCGTTTGAAGCACTTTATGGAAAAAAGTGAAACACCCCAGTAAGCTAGGATAACCCAGTTGATAGAGCAATAGTTGGGCCAGAATTGCTCAAGGAAATGGAAGAGAAAATGCTGAAGATTAAGCAGAATTTAAAGACTACCCAAGATAGGAAGAAAA
>JASDQU010100114.1:459563-470249 GCA_032191745.1 Picea mariana
CCTGTGCGCATATTGGACAGGAAAAGCAAACTGCTCTGGAATCGAGCTATAAAGCTTGTAAAGGTCTAGTGGACCTGGTACGGTCCTGAGGACGCGACATGGGAGCATGAAGAGGTTATGCGGGCAGAGTACCCGCATCTTTTTGAAGATTTTGAAAGGCTTGCAGAGACAGTGTAAGTTGCACTGAGGACAGTGCAAAAATAAGAGGAGGGGAATTGTAGTGTCCCCAAGGCCGAGCTCTATTGCAAACCATGTTCTGAAAGAAATTGTAATTATGTTTTATAGGCTGGTGAGCCAAGTTTTTATAAGCTAGAGGCTTATGTGTTTGTTAGGCCAGGGACCCTAAGTGTTGAAGGCCAGGAGCCTGTTGTTGTATATGTAATCATGCACAACACTTAATAAAATATAAACACCACCAGGTGCAGACCGACCACGATGAATGAGTGAAGGGGGACTGAGCATCCACATAGTGGGCAAGAAATTAGGGGCTGGAAGGTGGGAAAGGGGCTAAGTGTTGAGCCTAGGGGATAAGCCTAGGGGGCTTAAGCCTGGGAATAATATTTTAATATTATTCCAAAAAGACATGTGCATTTTGTGTTTTATCCTAAGTTTTGGCAAGGGAGGACGTACAAGGGTGATGTGTACTGGTGGAACGCATGCAGTTCCATGGGTGACAAGTGTCAACCCTGACACATGCGAATAAACGGCCAGGGTGAGCCATGAGAAAGGTTCCTCCTCCTCCATTCGACCCTCGGACTGCCAGAAGGTGAACTGGTCCGACTCCTGCAGAGAAACCCTCGTGCATCTTCTGAACCGAAAAGGCGTGTATTTGTGTTTGTTCCGGGATAGCCGGTACATCCCCTGTCTGAACAGTTCAAACTTGCATTGACCCCTACGTGAATTGTTTGTCACGCATCCCCAACAACCAGAGCGTGAGTCTATCCTGTGTTGGCGGATTGGCAAATAAGAAGTGACCTGCCATTGTTGAACCTGTTGGAAAGCCCGTGTCTGTTTTCCCCGTGGGTTGTTGTGACCACGCAATGCTGGACTACATGGGGTCTTGTTGGCCAGTGGTACAACGCTCTCTCTAGGTGAGAGAGGTGATTGAGGTTGGTAGAATAGGTTGTTGGCCTGTGAGCGACTCTCTCCAGGTGAGAGAGTGCGCGGAGGAATGAGAGGACTCCTGGAAATAAACCTGTAGTTGCCATAGAGCCCAGATACTTCTGGTCCGACCTGTTCCTGTAACCCAAGGCAAGGGAGATTAGTAGTCGAAGGACTGTCCAGGTGACAGAGAAGGTGTATTCTCCTAGGGTGGAACAGGCATGTGGGGAATGAGGGTCTGTGGGCTGTAAGTGTGGGAGGTTCTTGGGAGAGAATTCCTTCCTTGTGGTTGTGTGTTGTTTTCCTTGTAACCTCAACTAGCCTAGTATTCCTTGTCTTGGGGTGGAGCTTAGTCCTAGCTCGGGGGTGACCCACTGCTGAGCTGATGAGAGTGTGGTCTAAGGTTGGGAGGTTCGTGGAAAGCCTGCACTTGGTTGGTGGAATCTACCATTGATAAAGATAAGTATCTGATTATGCTTTAATTATGTTTTGTAACTCTGTGTATTATAATTATCATGCATTCTGCTGTGCATTTGGATTAATGTATTTGCCATGGATTATTTATGTTAAAAATGATGCTTATGCTTACTCTGAGCTGAAATGTATTTCTTTGCTTAAATGCATGCGATTAATTATGAATGAGAATGTGTTATTCCACGTAGTAACACCTACATGGTAGCCAAGGTGCGCTACAGTTATTCTGGGTTATCTACCAAGAGGTGTTATAGTAACCTTGGTAGCCAAGTGAAAAGGGTGTTACAACCTACCATTCTACCACGTAGGAACTACCTCGGCAGGGACCACATCTACTAAACTGTTTTCTAAAAAGAGCAATTTAAAAAAACCCGCCAAAGAATCTACCAGAGTTGTTTTCCTCCAAACCTCCTCAGAAGAAGTTGTGAAATTCATATCACCTGCAATAATCAGATCCTTATGTGCTACTAAGCCTTTACCATCCACTGATTCCTAGAAAGATTTGTGATCCTGACAGGGCTCGTAAACATTCAGTAGTGATATCTTTGCATTGTCCATTATAGTTGTTCCTAACAAAAAAGTACTACCATTGCTTAGATACGGATCTAAGACAAAAAAAAATTGGATCCCAAGAAGCTAGAAGACCACCAGAAGTCCCCACAACACTAACAACACACATCATTCAGTGGGGTCTGAGCTTATTCATAAAAATTCTCGCCTTTTCCATAGCCACCATAGTTTCTTATAGGAAAATAATGTTTGGAGAAGTTTTTGATAAGAGTCTACGAAGGGAGCATTAAACACAGCGTTAAAACTCTCATCAAGGTGACGGCTTGTGCCTTTACTGATGCGATCATAACCCTGACCTCTCCAAGAACTCCTCGTCAGCTCCACCCATGAGTGCGCTGACTTCACATTCCATTAGTGTAGCAAGTTGGAACCGTTTAAGCCTCCACCTCCGAAAACAATTATGATTAACTGCAGTGAAGTCTCGTCAACGTAAAGTCGCTCTGGAAAACGGGTAGAAGAAAACTAAAAGACTTGACAAGGCCGTCAGAGCCGTAAACAAGAAACCTGCTAGGTGGCTCTCAGCACCAGCAATAACTAATCACTAACTGTTCTAGTTACGATGGCTCGGAATAGGTGGACATCAAGTAAAACCAGGTGGTTTAACGTTCCAGTTCCCATCACACTCTCCAACGACGCCATGAAATCTGGAACAAGTCATCCCGCCTCTACCAATTCGAAACAAGTCTTCCCGCCTCTACCTTCCCCTACCATACAGCTCACAAGTTTGAAAAGACATGAGATAAGATTTTCCTCATTCCAGCGAATATATAACATAGAAGAATAATGGAAAACATGTTCTTGGAAAATGTAAAAGTGAAAAGAAAAAATAGGATGCAGAATAATTACGCCGAAAGGCGTATATCTATTGACAATGGGCAGAATTAATCACCTTTTAATCATAAATTTCAATCTTACGGTTCACAATTGAAGATGCTGGCATATTCTTCGTCATCCTCTCTAATCAACGGATGGGATTTTAATAAATTAACTTCCGCTCATTTATAAAGACGTTCGTTTATGTGATTACTTTTTCACATTTACTAAATGAAATTAAAAAATTACTTGCTCATCACCAGATTGCCACGTTCAATGATTAACAAATAACAATAGCTATTAAGAAACTGGACAGATACGTATCCGCACGTGGATGTAAATTGCTGCCGTTTCATTTCTGTTGAATTGGATGCGAATTCAACGACGACTCACGATGCGCGTAGCTCAAGTGTCTCTTCGTAGCTCAACAACCACTCACAATGCCAAGTATCTCTGCATAATAATATATGATGCCCGTTTCATTTTCTTCACGATGGATCAAGGACGGCTCAACTACGTTCTTCACGACGGCTCAAGAAACTGCGCTCATAAGAATGGACACTTATGTATAAAGTAAAGTAAATATGCCTTTCGGCATTAATCAGTCACATAATTGTGACTGTGCTAGTACGCTACATGTGATGCTTGCTTTTGCTTGAGTGAAACATTTTGTGTCAGTGGTTCCTTTAGGCACGCAGGCACTGTGCAGAGATGAAATTTGTTTTAGATAATATTTAATATTTGATTACTCTAGAATGTTGAGATAACACTTTTTAGATATTTTTACTGTTTGAAGCGCTTTACAAAACGTGAATAGTATTATCAGAGACGCTCTAGTGGCCCATGTTCTCTTGTTAAAGAGACGAGTTATTCTCTCTTATCGAATCGAACACCCGTAGAAGGGGTTAAATTATTACTGGTCGTATGGCAGACGGACGGTTTACTCCTCAGGTGTTACTCATCTCTTAAAAAGGGAAAAAAATGGAGTAGGCTAGTTACTGTTGAGCCAACAGAGCTGTTTTTAGGGAAAAAAATGGACAAAATTGGATAAGTAGAGTTTGAAATAGATCAAATTTCTATATATTTCAAAATCTAGGATTTTACCCATTTTAAATCAATTCAGATGATCAAAAAATATATCAGATTGATGAAAAATTTTAAAATCAAAAACTAAAAAACCTATCGAAAAAGTAATTCGGAGCAAAAATTGCTTAAGAGTTGGCCCACTCCGAAAAGATCTATAGGTCCTGTTCTATTACTTTACTGTGCACTGTTCTGCAAATAAAATAAAGATGGAGTCCGGACAATTCATACTGATTTAAAACAAAGTTGGGGAACTTATTCATATGTACGTCAGGTTTCTTCTTTGTTTAGCTGAACTCAGATTCCGATATGAATTCCGACTCCCGAATTAGTTCCCAGCTTAGTGCTCTATATAAGTGCTGCTTAATTCTTCTGGACGTGGATGTTGAAAAAACTAAATAGAGCTGTTCAGTAGAGTAGACGAGTACTGGTGCGGTAGATTGGAATCACTAGACTGATGGCAGAAGTGGAAAAGCAGGAACCGCTAGTGATTATGAAGGAGTGCGTTGAACAAGTGAAAAATATTGCCAGTACACTGAAGTCGGATGTCGAAGAACGGCTAGTGTTTCGGAGCGAGTGGGTTGATCAAGTGAAGGATGTGATGAAGGATAACAAATCTATGGCGAACGCGGGTGTGATTCCGCGTGTGGCAAGGCCTCTGCTGAACGTGAAACCAGAGTTGTACATTCCGCAGTTTGTTTCTCTGGGACCGTACCACTATTCGAGGCTGGAAAATGATATGGGTTCTTCTTCTGCCGGAGGTTCTTATGAGTTCCGTGAGCTGAAGATGTCAACCGCGGAGCTGTACAAAGTCAAGTCGGCCGCTACACTGTCGCAGAAATTGCGCGATCATGGCTACAGCTTCGACGACTTAGTTAAAAGAATCAGAAGGATAAAGCCGGATATCGAGCGCTTCTATGGCTGGCCAATTAGTAAAGAAGACGAATTATACTCTCAGAACTTCGCTCTGATGATGGCCGTAGATTCATCGTTTCTGTTAAGTTTTTTATTCGGCCTGTTTGGACTTCATGATCAGCCACAGCTGCAGCCCGCGGATCCCAGCAGTGCCAGCTCAGACGATGACATGATCACTACTTTAAGTATGCTTCAGATATGGATAAAGTGTGACATTTTGAAACTGGAGAATCAGATCCCGCTGTCTGTGCTCAAAGAAGTTTTTCATTATGGAAAAGTAAGTTCTATGGATCAAGACTTCAATAATGTGTTGTATAAGACGTACATTAATTTGTGTCCTTTCGATCAAACGGGCGTAACAAATTATGAAGCACAACTTAATCAAGGGGAGCCACATTTGCTGGGTCTCATGCATGCATTGGTTTCGCCATTCCTGCAAATTAAAGCTGGCGGGATGGACCTCGGTCCAAACCGGACTTTCTGTGAAAAGACCAAACACTTTCTGGAAGAACGTGTTGCAGAGGTCTGTAGTTTTTTCGTGGCTCATCCCTTCAAGAAAGGCCAACATGATTTTCTCAACGCATACAGCGCGGAGCAGTTGGACAAGGCCGGGATCAAGTTCAAATCTTTCTCTAGCTCACGGGAACAGATCCGATTCGATAAATACTCCGACACGCTCTACCTTTCGCGGATCACTGTATCCCATATCCACATAGAAGTGTTCTTGAGAAACATGCTTGCCTTGGAGTTCAACGACCCCCGTCGCAACTGCGTGACGAGCTACGTTGGACTCATGGACTGCCTCATCCACACACAAGATGATGTTCGCGTCCTCAGGGATTCTCATGTCATTCGTCGCCGAAGTCTCATGTTAACTGACGATTATATAGCCAAATTGTGGGACGGCCTCTGCCAGCCTTTTTTTACAGGCCACCTGGAGCCTCCCGAGGAGCTTAAACTCACATTCCAGGAAGTGCCCATCAAGAAGTATTACAAGAGCAAAATCAAAAGCGTGCTTCGGGAATTCTATGGGGAGCGTGCTTCGGGCATTCTATGGGGAGCATCTGTCTAGGCCATGGAAGGTTATAGGTCTGTTCATTGCAATTTGTGTTCTCGTCATCACCGTTCTGGAAGGATACTGTACATTCACATGGAGTTCCGCCACAACACAACTGCCATGCATACATATGCAGTGAAACTTTCATGCCTTTCATATAACTATAATATCATTATGGTCATTTCATCTAACTACATACTGTAGTTGTATTATTCTGCAGATCTACAGAGAGGCGATCCTAATCAATCCCTTCTAGCGTGTAGCCTCTCGCATTAAATCGAAATAGTTGAGACACAAAATACTCTGCAGACAGTTAATTATATTATAACAGATCTGGTTTACTTTGATTTTAATGGATCGAATTTATCATCTGAAGCGGATTTGATGTACTATTATTTAAGAGACTTGCTCTCTAAAGAAGATCTGAATATCTGGTTTATCACTGAAGCAGATCTAAATACTTATTAAAAAACAAATGTAGAAAATTCGTCGAATCTGGTTTAGTTTGATAACGTGAAAGAGAATTGTATTACATTAGAGGAAAGTTTGCATGGTTTTCTCGCTATTGAGGTTTTCTTCAGGATATATCTTATTGTTCTGTGGATATTTATCTTTCAATTGTTTTCCTTTTGCATATTAAATAATAATAAAAGAATATAATACTTTAACGGTTGGAAAAACATGAAAATTCAACATGGTATCAGAGCAAGCTTGAAAAAGAAGATTTTCTGCAGATTTTTGCAAGTGTTTTGGCAAACTAACTTCACCTTCCCAAGAAGGATGACTACCGACACCAAAATTATAAAACTTCAGAGAATGGAAGTTCAAAGTAGGCCTCCTTCTAGAAGAACATGATTTAGAAAGATTTGTTGAGGAGGAAGTTCCAGAACCAGAGGAAGATGAGGCCAAGGAAAAGCATAAAAAGAACCAGGCCATGGCTAAGAGGATTATTGTAGACTCAATCAAGTATCATATGATCCATCATGTTTCTCCGATAAAATATCCGAATAAGATGATGGATGCATTGACTCGCCTATTTGAAGGAGAAAACATCAACAAAAGGATGACATTGAAGACCCAGATGAAGAATGTGAAGCTTCATGATTCAGAGTCCATTCACTCTTACTTCTCGAGAGTGAACCAGATCAAGGAACACATTGAAGCTATTGGAGACACTGTTGATGAAGAAGAAATGGTTATGACCACCTTGAATGGTCTCCCAAGGTCATGGGACTCATTAATTCAAGGAGGAAGTTAATCAAGTTTAGCAGATAATGGGAATATTGCACTAAAGAGGAAGCAAGGTTGGTAGAAGAGAAGAGAAATTGAGGGATGATGATCAAGATTTATCTGCTCATACAAGAAAAGAAAATACTAAGAAGCAACCCTCATCCCCCAAAAAACCTCAAAAGTCGAAGAAGAATCGAAGAGACTATTCAAATGTGATGTGTTTCTATTGCAAAAAGTTGGAACACGTTGCAAAATCCCCCCCCCTATCCTTAAACTAAAAGAAAAGGAAAAGGGAAAGAAGCATCATGCTCATGCCACTGAAGATTATGAACCACCAAAGAAAATTGCAAGGGAAGATGATTCAAGTGATGATGAATACGCCCTAATATCAACTCTCACAGGAACAATCACCCATGTAAATGATACTTGGTTGGTGGATAGTGGGGCTTCTAAGCACATGACATGGTATAAAGGCTCTCTTTCAAACTTAATTCATAAAGACTCACCTCATAATGTGAATTTGTGTGATGATTATCAATATCCAATCAAAGGAGTAGGAGAGGCTTCCTACAAACTAGATTCCGGGAAGGAAATGAGGATGAAGGACGTGCTTTATGTACCAGGTTTGAAGAAGAACCTTCTCTCGATTTCAACTTTGGATGAGAAGGGTTTCATGGTTGCATTTGTAGATGGATAAGTTCTCATGTGGCCAAAAGGAAATATGTTTGATGATGCCGTTGTTATCGATGTCCAAGAAGGAGAACTGTATAAATTAAAGGGACGCTCAGATTCAACATTGATTCACGACACTATGAATTCAAGTGAGCTATGGCATATGAGATTTTCCCACCTACACTACAGATCTTTACCAATTGTGAACAAGATGGTAACATGACTACTAGAGGTTCAGGTGAATCCAGATGGCATGTGCAAAGGTTATGCACAAGGAAAGAATGTGAATAACCCCTTTCCAAGCAGTATGCAGTTTGCATGTTATGTAATCGAATGTATGCGGATTGATGTTAGCACCATCACTCAATGGGTACATATATTATGTATCTTTTATTGATGATTACTCACACAAAACTTGGATTTACTTCTTGAAGTCAAAAGCTGAAGTATTTGGTAAGTTCAAGGAATTCAAGGCACTAGTAGAAAACCTAACATAAAGGAATATAAAGACGTTGAGATTAGAAAATGGAGGAGAATTCACCTCAGATGAATTCTCATATTTCTACAAAGAAGTTGGGATTAAGAAGGAGCTCTCTACTCCCTATAATCCACAACAAAATGGAGTGGTAGATAGAAAAAATCAGACGATTATGGAAGCAATGAAGGCCATGATCCGTGATCAATATTTACCTATATATCTATGGACATAAGTTGTGATGACAGGTGTGTACATGCAGAACAAAAGTCCCCATCGAGTTCTTGAAAACAAGACACTAGAGGTCAACCACCTGAGGATATTTGGTTGTCCTTTATATGTGCATGTCCCCAAGGACAAGAGAACAAAGTTGGACCCATATGGAAAGAAAGGTACATTTTTTGGGTAGAGTGACACATCGAAGGCATACAGAGTATACATTCCCGGTCACTAGAAGATCGAGATTAGCAGGAATTTCACCTTTGATGAGGATGTAGCTTTTCACAAATCAAAGCAGGGTCATGTAGAGGAATCTCATGAAAAAGAGAATAAAGTTCCTAGACCTTCAGAGACAAGAGAAGTGGAAGAAAAGGAATGCATTTTTGAGGATCAGGATATGGCCAAACCACAGAGGAATGTGGAGAAGCCTACACAAAAGAGAATACCGAATTGGGAATAAGAGGCCATCAAAGATGCAAAGATATATGGTGCCCAGGATGGATCATCTAGGACAGTCAAGAAACCAAAAACGTATCCCGACTATGTGGCATTATTGTTTGATATCATTGATGCAGAGCCTACCAGTTATGAAGAAGTTGTAGGAAAGAAAGAATGGAAGGATTCCATGGTCTATGAATACCAGTCAATAGTGAAGAATGATGTTTGAGATGTGGTTCCCAAACCCAAGGAAAAATGAGTTGTGAGATGCAAGTGGATATTCAATACAAAACATGTTGTAGATGAAAGCATTGATAAATACAAGGCTAGATTTGTAGCACAAGGATTTTCTCAAAAGGAAGGAATTGACTATGAGGATACTTTTTCTCCTCCAGAAAGATATACTTCAATAAGGGTTTTTCTTTCAATAGCTATTGTGATGAAATGGAAGGTTCATCAGATGGATGTGAAGATGACATTTTTGAATGGGGTAATAGAGGAAGAGGTTTACGTGGGATAGCCACAATGATTCGAGACACATGACAGGGAGACACATGTGTTCAGGTTAAAGAAAGAATTATATGGATTGAAGCAGGGACCGAGAGAATGGTATAGTCAGATTGATGGTTTTCTACTAAGATTGGGATTTAACAAGAGCAGTGCAGATTCTAACCTTTACTTCATGGTTGAGGATGATGGACCAATGATATTACTACTATATGTGGATGACCTGTTCTTGAAAGGAGTCAATAATATCATCACCGAGTGTAAGAGAAAACTCCTGCATAGTTTGAAATGAAAGACGTAGGTTTGATGCACTACTTTTTGGGTCTAGAGGTATGGCAGAGGAAGAATGAGATCTTCTTAAATCATGGAAAATATGTTGTGGAGATCCTGAAGAGGTTTGAGATGTTGGAATGTAAACTAATGGCTACACCAATGACATCAAATATGAATTTTTTGGATACGACTTTAGAGGTTGTGGATGCTACATTATACAGGCAGATGATTATATCATTGATGTATTTGACGAATACACGACCAGATATATGCTTTTCTCTGAACACCCTGATTGAGTACGTGGTTGAACCCAGACATGTTCACCTGATTGCAGTAAAACATGTGATGAGGTACCTTAAAGGTATAGTGGATTATGGGCTCAAGTATGTTGCAGACAGTGAGATCAGTCTACTTCGATATTCAAATTTAGATTGGGCCGGTAGTGTTGCATACTGGAAAAGTACATTACGATGTTGCTTCACTTTGAGATCCGGTATGATTTCATGGATCAATAAGAAGAAATCATGTGTAGCACTCAGTACAACTAAGGAAGAGTATGTGGCAGCATGTGCAACAAGTCGCAAAGCAATATGGCTTCATAAATTGCTGACTAGATTATTCGATATTGTGATGGAGGCGACCTGTATCTTGTGCGACAACTAGAGTTATATAAAGTTGTCAGAGAACTCGGTGTTTCTTGATAATTCGAAGCATACCGAAATTAGGTATTACTATATGAGGGATATGGTGCAGAAGGGAATAGTGAGGTTCCAATATGTGGCTAGCGACGAGCAAGTTGCGGATGAGTTGGCAAAGTCATTGTCAAGGACAAAGTTCAAGTACTTCAGGGACAAGCTCA
>JASDQU010100114.1:506834-540728 GCA_032191745.1 Picea mariana
CCTTGTCCCACAAACAAGGGGATCTCATACACCAATTTGATGTGCTGGCTTGACCATGACCTTAAAAATAGATTATTATTATTATTATTATTATTATTATTATTAAAATAATATTATATTATATTTTTTTCTAAAAATAATATAATAATATTTTTTTTTTCTAATAATTTTTTATATAAAAAATATTATAATATAGATATGACATTGTGATAAATGAAAAAAATATAAATATAAAATTTATAATATGAATGCCACCAAATCAAACACCACCTTATTACATCTTAAAAACTAATTTATATTCTATTTTAAACATGATCTTATTACATTCTAACGATTAATTATTGCATTATAGTGGTGTTTACATCTTAAAAACTAATTTATATTCTATTTTAAACATGATCTTATTACATTCTAACGATTAATTATTGCATTATAGTGGTGTTTTACATTAACATGAGAGACGGTGTATTATCTTACATTACAATAACAAAAAAAAATTAATAAAAAATAAATAATTATGGGAAGTGTATTTTTTATTATTATTTAATATTAAGAAATAAAGGTGTAATTTTGTATCATTTAATTTTTTTTTTTTTTATATATATAACATGAAATGATAAAAAAATTACATCTTACAAAATTCTATACATCATTTCAATATGAGTAATAATTGAGAACATGTGTGATTACTTTTGCAACAAAATAGGTTGTAATTTTAAAAATATATATTAGTTTAAATTTTACTTTTCATGTATTTTGTATATTTTATTCATTCTATCATTAATTTGTTTTTTTCTTTAATTTAAAGCTTACATGTTAAATTTCTTTAACCCAACACCTTTCAGTTTACTTCTTAGTAAATTTTAATAAACTTATTAAGTAGATTTTACATTAAGTTTTAATGATCTAAATAAATAAATGAGCAAAAGCACAAGAAGGAAATCATACAAATTTGTACACATAATTCTCTGGGTAAAACCCCTTGGAAGACCCCTAAGGGAGAACGAGTACCTTGTTGATTTATAAAATTCCTACATACTTGGATGAAATTCCTTCTCCACCCAATCAATGAGATCTCCTATCTCACTCTGTGTGTCTCCTGCGCTCAATTAGGTTGCATTTTATAATCTTGAGTTTACCCTAAATCCAAAACTCTAGATCTCCAAAGTCATCAATGGTTGATATTGGATCTCACCTTTACTTTATGATCTAATGGATATGATTTAATTCAAGTCACTAATGAAAAATATTTATGCATTTGAATTAAATTAAACTCATTAATTACAAAAAGGAATTCACTATAATAATCACTTTATTAACCCCCACATGGGGTGTCAAACGTTGAGAGATGGTGCTCCATTTGGAGGCCCGACAAGAAGTCTTTAACAACTGGATTGACGGAGGACAATGATGGATGACTACCATGGGATCCTCGGCATCTGCCAATGGGCCAGAGCATTGATGGGGGCCTTGTTGAACGTCGATTTGATGACGCCACCCTCGAGAATTGATCACTCCTCAATCATAATTCGTATGTGTCGGGACATATGGTATCATCCGACGTTATGGTAGTTGGTCGATGGGATATCATCAGAAGTGGAATTAATTGGAAAAGGTGCTTGGTACAAAGATAAAGCTGGAATTTAGAGAGCGGAATGAAGAATGGTTATGGAAACAAGTATGGGGGTACGATGATGGTCGTTGATCACATAATGATTTCCCTGAAAGTTCCATGGAAAATAACTCAAGCAAAGTGAGGGGAACTTCTTAAGTACTTCAAAGCAAGGAAAATTTGTAATGGATCACAGTTAGTTTTCCTAAGTGAGGTTGATTTTTTCAGGTGGAAATTTGAAATGGAAATCTAGAATTTTTGTGATTGGGTTTGGGAGTGGAATCTTGGTAAATTTCTTCTGGGGTCGTTACCTTGGTAAGACTCAAGGGGATATCCCCACAAGGTCTCAGAGGCAGGAAAACTACTTTCCATTTCCAACATCCCCCGAAGTCCCCAAGGAATAGAAGTTGGTGGTCAACGATTCATAGGAAAGCAATCAACAAGATTAGTAGAGGGATTGTAGGCTCTCAATGTACTTCACTCAAGTCTTTTCAATGCCTCATAATGGCCTGGATTGGAGTTCGAGGAAGGAGTCAGAAAGAGAAGAAATATGAGGCTTCCTCCTCCTAGGGGTTGGCCAATCGGACCAGGGTTGCCAGGGTTGTTTGGATGGAAAGGTCTTGTTTAAAGTGCATATGTTTGAAGGAGGAGAATCATATTGTGACAAAGATTGAAGACGATGTCACACGTCAACGGTAGAATATATTTGATGAATATATTGTTCAAGAGGTTAAGGACTGGATTGAGGACCCGAAGTATACTAGAACCAGAGAAATGAAATACTTACGGCTGACGGAGACCTATTAGGTGGTTAAGGAATTGAAAAACATAGAAAATAAAATGACACCAGTATCTAGACTGTCAATATCTTGGAGGGTAAATTCTACCTTTTTTTGTCACTCCCAATTTGGTATAAAATTCATAGTGAGATCTGAAGAGCAGCTGCATGAGAATATCGGGAACAACCCTAGAGACCAGAATCCCCCGGGTTCGCGTGACTTCCCTATCTAGATTGGTGGAAATGAAGATGTAGGTGAGGTGACAGAAGTTGGTGAGAAGTTGGGTCACCGTCTCGATTCTCCTGGAAACTCCTGGGTTTGATATGAACAACATTGCTTCTATTTATTTATTTTTTTGGAAATTATAGATTAGGGAGAATGTATCCCACTCTAGCTCTGGTTAATAGGACTCAATCTACTATATGTTTCTTATGCCTCAGTTTGATAGTTAACTGTGGTCCTTTTTGTTTATGTTTTGAACTTGGTTTTGATGGAGAGACACATGTGAGTAAATATTGTGGGACTCTTGGACATATGATGATGATTGGTGAGGGATCTGGCTTCCTTTTTGGTAGGCGCTCACCACTTGGATTGTAATTTTATTTTTCATATTTAGTAATACAAAGACTTTGTTTTATCCAAAAAAAAAAAATCACTTTATTAAAGTGAATCTCCTAAGCCTTGAGTGGAATTAAGGATGACTTCCACACAAACACAAAACCGATGTGGAAGTACATGTGCGATGATACAAACATCAACACTCCCTATTAGCAAGGATGATACTTCTTGAAGAGCCACCTAAAATTGGTTCTCCCTCTGAACCTAGCATAATGTTGCACACACCATTGTGTACGGAGGCATCCTACTGCTTTTGTTGAACTATTTCCTTCTCAATGACGTAACATATCAATGCCATGAAGTTTGGAAACTTCGTCGAAGGCCTATTCTCCCTCAATGTTCTCCTAGAAGCCTCCTCCTACTCCTTAGCATCCATCAATGTCATCTCATGCAAACTAGGTCTCCTAACAGAACTAGAAGGGGCTAACTCCCTCTTCCTATCTGAAGGTTGACTCCCCATACTAGAATGTTGTGAACTCTACTCAGCCTTTGGAGCCTCATGCTCCTAATCCCCTACCACTGTCATCGATCCAAGATCCAAGATCCCATTGGATCCACCTACATAATTTCCTTGCAAACTATATACCTTTCCCTCTCTAACACAAAGAACTCGTGTTGAGTCTATTCCAGATCCCTTCATTTGAATAAGAACCTAACCATCCTGGAAAGAGATGTTGTATCCATTGTCCTTCAATGCCAAAACTGAGATAAGATTCATTTTTTTCTTCGAAACACAAAACACATCTTCCACCTCTATAGAACCTCATGAATCTAGCTGGAAACTGATTATCCCAACTCCCTCTACACCACACTTGGCATGGGTTCCAAGATCTACATGTAGATCTGAGTCCTTCTATGACCAACTGGTGAACAACTCATGTGTCCCCATCATGTGATGAGAAGCCCCACTATCCACGAACTAGGAACTATCATAATTTGTACCAAAAGGACAAGAGACTAACAATAATTCCTTCTCAAACTTTTTAGCAAAATCCTTGACTTGAGATTTTGTAGATGTTGCTACCTGTTGAGACTTACTCTTACCTCTCTTCAATTATAGACATTGTGAAGCATAGTTGCCACTCTTGTGGCACACAAAGAATTTCACTTTGCTCAGATCCTTGTTCTTTTCAGCATGTGGAGTTGATCTCCACTTGTATTCCTCTTGCTCCTCATTTCCTGACTAGCAAGGGCCATATTCTCATCATCACCAACATGTTGGCCTACTATAGATTCCTCCTAAATCTCCTCCTGGATGAAATCATCCCATATCCTGTCAAACTTGGGAAGTGTCTCCCATCCCATGATACCTTTGATGAATGGGACCCATGGTTTAGAGAAACCATTTAGGTTCTTCCTCACAAAATATTCATCTAACATGAATTCCCCAAAAATTGCCAACTGATCATGTACCTGAGTGATCTTGGTGAGATAAATGGTCACTCTATCTGATCTGATCATCTTGGTGTCTCTGAGCTTTTCCCTCAACACCATCTTCCTATTTGCATTGTTTTTTTGAAAGTGATTCGTTGGAGCTACAAACCTCTCCTTGGATGAATTCCTCTCATATATGTGTAGGATCAAATGATCCTTCACCACATTTAATATGATCCTCCTGAATTTCATTTCTTTCAATTCATATGTGGCCAGGTATTTTGGATCTATTGGTGGGATCACCTTTGTGTTAGAAAAATCCCACAAGCCATTCTCCATGAGAACCAATGTCACCCTCGCCTTCCAAGGTACGAAGTTATATGCACCTCCCAACCTATCCTCAAACCTTAAAATGGCTACAACCATCTCCAAATAAAAAAATTTACTAGGAAATACAACTTGCTAAAAAGTATGCCTTGTCATTAAAAAACAATAAACTAATTTTTTTCTTAGTCCTTCAAGAAAAAAATTGATGTTTGGTTTCTTGAATCCCTACTCGGAGCCCTACTTCCCAATGCTCAGGCTCTTCTTCATGTTGCCTAAACTTTTTTCCTAAATTTTCCCGAGGCATCCCACAACCTTCTGTTGTTTCTCTAGGTTTGCTTGGGGATACTCGAGCTTTCTGTGGCCTGCCTGAGGTCTGGCGTCCTATCTCCTTCGTAGAAAATGAGCCATTTTGGTGGCTACCCCGCTCCTTGCTACAACTAGTGACATATTGGTTGTGGAATTTGATCCCTACTGGTGGTTGCCCCTTGCCTTGTTGTGGCTAGAGACCTAGTAGTTGTGGAAAATTCCTTACTACGATGGTTGCCTCATACAATCCACATCCTTTCATGCCTCTCGTTTCTATTGTTATCTCTTGTAGATGGATCCTCCTCTGCAACTCTTGTATTCACCTTGATCCTCCATCGTTGGCTACTTTGTTTTCCAGTGTCTTCCACCAACACCTATAAAACCCTTATCTCCACAATGGTTGCAATATTTCTCTCTCAACAATGACCCATGTCTACTAGCAACACGTGGACCCTCTCATCCCAAATGTCACTTTAGCACATGCAGTCATACTATGTATTCTTTTTGTACGATGACTGTACGATAGTCAAATGATGTACCTTTTTTTATTTTTTCTTTTCTTTTCTCCAACCTATAGGAAAAACATAAAAAATTCCAGTGTTTGTAGAAATAAAAAAAAATCCATTGTTTCCCCTTTTTTTTCTATTTTACCCACATACCTACAAAAACCAAATTCACTCTATTGCAAAAAATCACACTTTGTGATATTGGTCCCCCCTTGGAGTCTTGGCTCTTATATAATGTTAAATTTTGGCAACCCAACACCTGGCAATTTACTTCCTAGCAAACCCTTGTTTTAATAAACCTATTAAGTAGATTTTACTAAATAAAATCACAATTGAGTTTTAATGATCTAAATAAATAAATCAGTTGAAGCATAACAAGGAAACCATACACATTTGCACACACAATTTCTGGGTAAAAACCCTTGGAAAAGCCCCTAAGGGAAAATCAATACATTGTTGATTTTATTAAGATAAAATCTGGGTTCCTGTCTTGGGATAATGGCTCACCTAAGGAATAATACAAAACAAAAAAATAGCCTAGCCTATCACACCTCAAGTTATTTTCTTCAATATTTCTTGTTGTTATTCCTTTGTTTCCCCATTTTCTCCTTTCCTTGGACCCTTCCCCTACAAACTTGAATGAAATTGTAACATCCCCACTATAATCCCTAGTTTAATTAATGCATTTTTAATAATAAATGTGATGGCAA
Organism: Picea mariana; assembly: GCA_032191745.1. Classification (NCBI taxonomy): domain Eukaryota; kingdom Viridiplantae; phylum Streptophyta; class Pinopsida; order Pinales; family Pinaceae; genus Picea; species Picea mariana. The sequence continues at coordinate 513,067 of JASDQU010100114.1, forward strand.
CTGCTAAGGGGACATGGACAGAGATGGAGGATGAAATAATCCACAAGAGAGGAGAGGGTATAAGATAATTCCTAAGAGGGTTCCAAGGGGGAATTACCCATGTCTTTTAATTCCACCCACATTCCTGAATTTTATTATGACTATGTATTAAACTCTATTTTTGATTGAGTGTCCTCAAAGCTAATCATTGAATGCATGTAAGAGGGTGGGTGTGAGAATTCACATCCCGTAGTCATTGGGAGCATGGGACTTGAGTATAATGAGTTTGGGGAAGTGTGTGAGCCAAGAAATGAAGCCAAAGGGAAGAAATTTGTATGGGAAGTTACAACAATTTTAGACAGTCAAGTTTTTGGCATGAACAACAAGAAGACAGAATAAAAGAAAATCTTGGAGATGGAGCATCCATGGAGGGCAGATTTTGGAGCATGATGGAGCATTTATGGAGCGTATTTGGAGCAAAATATTGAAGAGCTAGGTTTTCAGGAATGAGGAGTGAACTCCTGTGTGAGTTGCACTGTAACAACAAGTATTTGTTGTGTGTTTGTTGGTAGTTTTCCTAGCAGTGAGTTCCCTTGAGTTCCCAACATAGAGATTTATGGTTACTTGTTCTAGAGAGACCTTGATAAACTAATGAGATTCTTAAGGGATTGATATCAGTGAAGGGGTACATTCTTTGGATTGGGCATGTCGAGAGGAAGAGAGATGGTGGAAAATTAGGATAGTTGTAGGAGAATACTAGTTGGTTGTGGGATTTCTAGGTTGTGAGTGGACAACGAGAGACCACCCTCTTTTGTGGATTACTATCCTCAACTCGAGGGTGACTTTCTATTGATATTTGGAACAACAATTCTATGATTGGGTGGAACATTTTTCCCAAGCAGTTGGTTGCACAACTGGATTAAAGTATAAGTGTTTTATTTGTTTTATGTCTTGCTTTATGAGTTTTAATTCTTTTGCATGAACTCTATGTATGAGACTGATTTATAGGTTGTTGTAATGAGTTTTAGCTACAGTTCATGTCTATTTTAGAATGTTGTATATGCATTTAATAAATGGTAACAAACAATAGTTAAATCTGGTTATAATTCATGGCTAATAGGCTACAAGAAAATAATTAGCAAAATATTTTAATTTCTATCAGTGTTTCTGCAATGTAATGGACCTCAACTAGGATGGTGGACATTACATTATGGTATTATAGCCTCTGTTTCAAACATCGGGCTTGTATGGTCTAGGACGAGTGTGAATTGGGAAAATTCATTGTTGCATATGTTGGTCTATGCAAAATTGGGAAAAAAAAATGGAGAAATGAGAGTGAGATCCCCAAATTCATGTGCAAATTTCAAGTTTTAAATGCCTCTGAGCAATCTAAGAGATGATCTGGGGTGTGAATTTTCAGGTTGCAGAGCTAAAATGAACCCGGGAGGTTGAAAATTCACATTTTAATGGTCAATGTAGTGTTGGGAAGATTTTGAAGAATCGACGGTTGAGATCATGTTTGATCTCAAGCTCAATGGCCTAGATTCATTGTGATAAGTTTTAAAATTTATAAGGATTCGATTGTTTGGAAGGTTGAGCATATCATCGACTGAGATTCATTTTCAATAGTTGGGAAAATGAGACAGAGAGACAGTATGGATTCATTTTTGGCCGATGGGATATTGGAGCAGATCAACAGTCAAGATCAGTTTAAATGATAGATCAACAATACAAATTCATCAGGGATTTGGTCAAAATTTCTAAGTGTTGGAAATTAGCCAAGAGAATTCATTGACAGGTGATGGTCAAATCGACAAGTTTGGTGAAGATTTTTGATCGACCAAAATAATTATTTGATGGTCGATGATCAGGCGTTGGCAGAGTTGGGAAAAGTTTGATATATCAAGATCATTTTTAATAGGAGATCAATGGTCCAAATTCATCGGGGATTTGATAAAAAAATTCTAAGTGTTGGAGTTGGCCAAGATAATTTGCTAACAAATGATGGTCGGGTCGACCAAATTGGAAAAGTATTTTAGTCGCAAACAAAAATCATTAACGATTGATGTCCAGGTGTTAGTCGATTCGGTGAAGTATTTCAATCGAGAAATAAAAAGTGTCTATTTTTTATGGCTTATGGTCAGATGTTGGCCGATTTGGAAAGGGGTTCAATTCATCCAAGAGAAACAGTCGATGGTCAATGAAGGAAATAGGGTAATGATGTGTCATGCCATGTCATCCAATTTGACACATCATGATGAAGTGTCATGAAATGGCATCATTTACGTGTCATACCACGTCAACAATTGTCATGTCATCTAATAAATGGCCAATGATCGATGGTTAGGTTAGTTGAATTGAAGAAGTGTTTCGTCAATCAACAAGAATAATTGATGGTTGATGGTCGATGATCGATGATCGGGTCACCAGGTTTAGCGTTGTGTTGCAAGTGGTTTCCAGAATATTTCCCCAATGGTCGATGATCAGGCATTGGGGAGATTCACAAGAAAGTTTTGTTTTCCAAAAGAATCTCTGATCACCGATTGTCGATGTAGCTCAAATCAATGGTTTAGATTGGTTTCAAATGTTGGTTGCTGATGAAAATTGATCTGTGGGGTTTGGAAATGGTTAGCATATCAACGACTAAGATTTCACCCAATTTTGATATTGACAACACAGATCTAAGGATTGTTATAACAGTAAAACAATCAATTTTGTGTGATTGTTTTGGGATTTTGAAGGTCATGAAATTGCAGGGCAATTTTGAGACCCTAAACAACGTTTTTAGGAAATCAAAGCCTACAAGAACAAAGTGTACCAAGGTACACTTCATCTTTGCAACTCAAATAAAATAAATCAGAGAGAGCTATCCAATGAGCTACTCCATGAAGAAATCATAGATCGTATGAAAAAGTTACAACTAAAACAATTAAGGTAAAATATTGGCATTAGTTTACTTACATGGGTCATAACTCCTCGCTTAGAAGCCCATTTGAGGCTCAAGAGTAGTCTGTGGAAATATTATGATCCATAAAATATATCCATGGAGCCATATTTGGGATATGGGTACCTAAAAATGTGCAAGAAGAGAAAGAAGACACCTGTAGCATACAAGGATAAATTGGAGAAAACAATCAAAACGTCTCTGGACCATAACTTTCAACTCAAAGCTCCAATTTGATAAAACAAATAGTTGTTGGAAAGGTATTGATGAGGATAAGACATATATCTACTTATTATTTTGAATTGGGGACTAAAATTTCTCATAAAGTAATAAAGATATTTTTTAGCAATAAATGAGTGGAAAATTACAACTTGTGATTTTTGTAACTTTTTGCTCATAACTTAGATTGAGGCATGAGTACAACCATTGGAGGGTTTTTCCAAAGAGGAATGAATCTAAGGAATCATATTTTGAATTGGTGCATTTTTATTCTTCATAAATTGGGATGAAGAATAACATGTATTCTAATTGATGAAATGGTTTATGTTATGAATGTTCTAACAATAATCATTTCATACACATTTCTTGCAGAATTAGAAGTATATTAAAAAAACTTTGGCTCTTATATGAATATTTGAGTTATGGAAGATGCCCAAGGATCCTATATTCATGAGGAAGATATAAAAGGTCTGCATTTCAACATGGGAAATGCAGAGACATAGTATAATGGAAGAAGGAACAGGAAGGAGCCTATAAATATGAGAATCTTGCATAGGGAAGTGTAGAGCTATAGGAAATATAATGAAAGTATTATGAAGGCTCAGGAAGAGATACTTCATATATTGAATATTTTACAAAGATTCTGGCACCATGCAAGAATCTAGTGCTAGAAAAGTGACAACTTCTAGATCCCATAGAAGAAAAGATGATCAAGGGAATGACAGGTAGTCAAGAAGCATGATAAGGTTCCATTATTCCCTAAGGAAATCCAATAGAATAGCTCATGTAATTTCAAGTCTAGAGAACAAACCAAGTAAGTCTCATGTCCTAAGGAAAAGAAGAAGGTCTGAGGAAAACATATTGCAAGGTGAACTCATGAAAATCAAGCCACCAACCTTCAATGGTGAGCATAGGAAAGAAGAAGAGGTTGAGGTCTGGCTATTGGAAATGAAGAAATATTTCCAACTGCATGATTATCCCTCAAGGGTAGAAGATAGAATTCCAACCTACCACTTGCAAGGAAAGGTATCCATGTGGTGGGATTAGCTTAAACAAGCCAATCACCTTGCCAATAAAATGATATCATGAAGGTAGTTCAAAGGATATTTTGAAGAGAAATATTTTCCAAGCATTATTATGAAAGGAAGATGAAATAGTTCTTTGAACTCAATTTGGGAAGCATGACAATGAATGAATATGAGAAGTGGTTCTTTGAATTTTTGAAGTATGTTGACTTCGTAAAGGATGAGAAGGTAAAACTCTAAAGGTTTATAATTGGGTCACCCTCCTTATACAGTGAAAAGATACAATATGATAACCCTAATGCTTTGGAGGAAGCCATAAGGGGAGTAAAGAATCTTTATAAAAAAAGCAGAGGAAGGGCAATTTTCCAAAAAGCTTGGAATCACGAGATGAAAGGGAAAAAGGATCAAAGGTAGAAAGGTTTTAAGCCACCCTTTTTCAAGAACAACTCCCAAGAAAATTAACAAGGTTAGTCAACCCAAAATGAGCACAAGACTGCATATTCATTTGGTAAAAGGCCAAGGTAGCAGTTTGTACAATGTTGGGGATGTGAGGGAAATCACTTATATAGGGAACTCCCTCACAAAGGAGAAAGAATGAGGAATGTACACAACATTCAGGAGGATGAAACAATGGAATACATAGGAGGAAACATGCCAAGGATTTATGCATCCTTGGACAATAAGAAAGTAGAATATCAATCCCCCATGATTGAAGTGGGAGGTAAGATTGATAACTAGCCCATACCAATTTTGATTGATTCTGGAGCTAGCCATAGTTACATAAACTCCAAAATTGTTGAAATATTTCCCTTGCAAAGGAGTAATAAAAATAAATCTTGCTTAATTCAATTAGCCACATGGGATAAGAGGAAAATCAATGAGATAGTAAAATGTTTTCCAATAGACATGAATGGACTCAACACCAAGGCAGATATGAACATCATACCATTGGGTTCATATGAATATCCAATTGGCATGGATTGGTTGGAAAAACACCATGATATCCTAGACTATTACAACAAGACAATCACATGACTTGATGAAGAAGGGAAGGAAGGAAAGGCTCAAGACATTCCAAGAGTTGTAGTTGTTAGAGAAATTCCATTTGTGTAGCTGAAAAAGAGTTTCAGGAAGGGATGTCAAATTTTTTCACCCCATATGCAAGAGGTATCCAAAGATAAAGTGGCAAGAATTGAATACCATCCTGTCTTGAGGGATTTTGAAGATTTTTTAGAGAAATCCCAAGACTTCCACCAAAGAGAGACATTGATTTCTCTATTGTTTTGGTGCTAGGAGTTGCCCTAATGTCCAAGACACCTTACAAAATGGGCACACCAGAGTTGAAGGAGTTGCATATGTAGCTTGAATAACTTTTTAAGAATGGGTATATACGCCCAAGTGTGTCACTTTGTGGATCCCCAATGCTTTTTGTGAAGAAGAAATATGAAACCTTAATGACGTGCATTGATTTCAGATAACTAAATAAGGCCACCATAAAGAACAAATATCCTTTGCTGAGGATTGATGATTTATTTGATCAGCTGACAGGTGAAAGAATATTTTCCAAGATTGACTTGATATCATGTTATCATCAAGTAAAGATAAAGGAAGAATATATTAACAAGAAAACATTTAGGACAATATATGGGCATTATGAGTTTACATTAGTGCCATTTGTACTATCAAATTCCCTAGCTATTTTTATGTTCCTAATGACTGTAGTGTTCACAGAGTACCTTGAAAATTTTGTAATTGTGTTCCTAGATGACATACTCATTTAATCTAAGTTAAAAGAGGAACATGAAAAACATTTAAGAATGGTGCTAAAGGTTTTAAGAGAGCATAAATCCTAATCTTAGCTAAATAAGTTCATCTTTTATCAAAAGAATATCCACTACTTGGGGCATATTATTTCAGTAGATGGGATATCAATGGATCCCAAGAAGAAAGAGGCCATTAGAGGATGGTCAGTGCCAAGAATGTCACAGAGGTTAGATCATTCATGGGTCTTGTTGGTTATTACCAAAGATTCATAAAATAATTCTCAAAGATTGCAAGCCCAATCACTTCTTTGTAAAAGAAGAGAGTGAAATTTAATGGACTTCCAAATGTGAAGAAAGATTTCAACAATTGAAATACACGTTGACAAGTGCACCAATATTGAATATTGTAGATCCGGATGAATATTTTGTTGTGTGCACTAATGAATGCAAGGAAGGGCTTAGTGGAGTCCTCAAACAAAAATATCACGTGGTAAGTTATGAGTCCAGAAAATTAAAAGAACATGAGAGGAATTATGTTACACATGACTTGGAATTAGCAACAATTGTACATGCATTAAAAATGTGGAGACATTACCTCATGGGGAGGAAATTTGAGCTAAGGATAGATCATTGTTTTCTGAAACATTTGTTTGGACAACCAACACTAAATTCTAGACAAACTAGATGTCTTGAATTTATGAGTGAATATGGATTTGAAATTAAGCATATAAAAGGCAAGGAAAATGGTGCACTCGGCAGAAGGGCTCATGCGAAGCATATTGCATCTATTAGAATGTACAAGCCTAATATGAAAAATAAAATTATTGAAGATGCAAATTTAGATCAACACTAGTTGAAAATAAAAGAAACATTACAACATGGTAATTTTCAGTAGAAACTTAATTTTTATGAGTTGAAATAATATGGAATTATGATTTACAAAGGAAAAGTGTATCTGCTGAATTCCAATGAGATAAAAAATGCAATATCAAAGGAAATGTACAATGTGCCATATGTTGGACAACCAAGATATTATATGACAATTACAACAGTAAGAAGCCAATATTTTTTTCCTGGAATGTAGAAAGAAGTCATTGATTACATAGCCATATGTATAGAATTAAAGAAGGTGAAGAATGAACACGGACATCTAGCTGGGCTATTGCAGCCATTTCCCATTCCAAAATTGAAGTGGGAAGTAGTTACGGTTGATTTTTATAACAAAGCTGCCCTGAAAAATGAAGCAACATGATTCCATCATGGTGGTGGTGGATAAATTGACTAAGAAGCGCATTTTATTCTAGTGAAGAAAACACACAAGGCAACAAATATTGCAGAGATCTATATGAATGAAGTTGCTAGGCTACATGGAATTTCTAAGAAAATAATTTCAGATAGAGATCCAAAATCCACATCCAATTTTTGGAAGGGTTTGTTCAAAGGATTTGGGATCAATATAAATCTTAGTATAGTGTATCACCCAGAGTTAGATGTGAAAACAAAAATGAATAACATAATAATTGAGGACATCCTAAAGATGTATATGATGGACTAGCCACCAAAACGGGAATATTATATTTATTTAGTTGAATTTATTACAATAATGGGTATCAAGCCTCATTAAAAATAAATCTGTTTGAAGCGTTGTATGGAACGAGGTGTAACACACCAATAAATTGGGATAATCTAGTAGACATAGTGGTTGTTAGGCCGAATTTGCTGAAGGAAATGAAAGAGAAAATGACAAAGATCAAGCATAATTTAAAGAATTCCCATGATAGGAAGAAAAGTTATGCAGGCAAGAAAATAGTTTCTAAAGTTTTTAAAGTGGGTTAAGATGTGTTTTTAAAAGTGAAAGAGAAAATGAGTTTGCTAAGATTAGGAACCTGCTCTAATTTGGTAGCAAGATATTGTGGACCTTTTGAAATATTATAAAATATAGGGCTTGTTGCATACATGCTAGCATTTCCTGCATCCATGAGACTACATAATATATTTCAAGTGTCATTATTAAAGAAATATGTGTCTGGCCCTAACTACCTAATTGATTGGATTGTAATTCAGGTGGAGCACAAAGGAGATTTTCGAGTGGAACCAGTATGCATCCTAGACCAGAAGGTAAAAGTGATCAGGAACAAAGCCATAGGGTTGGTAAAGGTTCAATAGACCTACAACAATCACGAATATGCTACATCGGAGCATGAATAAAACATGTGGGAATAATACCCACAATTTGTTGTCAATTTTGAATTAAATATAATGAAAGACTCCATTTTGAGCAGTTAGAATTTTGGAACCACATATTACAATCCTAGTAAACTAACATCAGGGGCCTTAATAAAATAATGGTAAGTTCCTTGGGTTAACGTTAATAAACAAATGGTACATTCCTTGGGTTATCTCTGATAAAATAATGGTGCATTCCTTGGGTCCACGGGTTGAGAGGAACAAGAGATTTTGGCTGGAACTATTGTTGGAGTTGTAAAATTGCATAATTTTATTTCTTTAAGCATTGTGATGTAAATTTTTATATGTATATCGACATAGTATGCACCGAGGATGGTGCACAATTATAGGGTAGGATAAATGTAACATCCCCACTATAATCCCTAGTTTAATTAATATTTAATATAGATATAATATGTGGCTACAACCAAGCGATGTATACATAAAATGTATTTATAAGTTTTAATAAAAAAATGCGATGCCAGTTGCTAAGGGGACATGGAAAAAGATGGCACATGAATTAATCCACAAGAGAGGGGCGGGTCTAAGAGAATTCCTAAGAGGGATCCAAGGGGGAATTACCCATGTCTATTAATTCCACCCACATTCCTAAAAAATTTTATGACTATGTATTAAACTCTATTTTTTATGAAGTGTACGCAAAGGAAATCATTGAATGCATGTAAGAGGGTGGGTGTGAGAATTCACATCCCAGTTTATTGGGAGCATGAGGGTTGTATAATGAGTTTGGGGAAGCATGTGAGTTAATCAAGCAAGCCAAACATAGGAAGTTTGTATGGGTAGTTACAACATTTTTAAGCAATTAAATTGTTGGCATGAACAACAAGAAGAGAGAAGAAAACAAGAACTTGGAGTTGGAGCATCCATGGAGGGATAATTCTGAAGCATGTTGGAGAATTTATGAAGTGTATTTGGAGTAGAATAATGAAGAGATAGTTTTTTTAGGCCTGAAGAGTGAACTCCTATGTGAGTTTCATTGTAACAAGAAGTGTTTGTTGTGTGTTTTCTGGTACTTTTCTTGATAGTGAGTTCCCTTGAGCTCCCAATAGAGAGATTCTCGGTTACCTATGCCAGAGATACCTTGATAAATGAGTGGGATTATTGAGGGATTGATATCAATGAATGGGTAAATTTCTTGGGTTGGGAAGGTCGAGAGGAAGAGAGATGGTGGAAAATAGAGATACTTATAGGAGAATGCCAGTGGGTTGTGGGATTTATGAGTTGTGAGTGGACAATAAGAGACCACCCTTTTCTTTGGATTACTAACCTCAGCTCGGGCATGACTTACTATTGATATTTGGAACTACAAGTCTATGGTTGGGTGGAACATTCATCCCAAGTAGTTGGTTGCACAACAAAATTAAAAGATACGTGTTTTATCTATTTTCTATCTTGCATTATGAGTTTTAATTGTTGTGCATGAACTCTATGTATGAGACCAATTTATATGTTATTTTACTAAGTTATTAGTTGCATTTCATCTCTATTTTAGAATTATGTATATGCATTTAATAAATGGTAACAAACATTGTTTAAATCTGGTTGTAATTCGTAGCTAATAGGCTACAAGAAATTATTTAGCAGAAAATTTTATTTTTTATGAGTGTTTCCACAATGTAATGGACCTCAACTGGGGTGGAGAATGTTACATAAATTCCTTCTCCACCTAATCAATGAGATCCTTTATCTCACTCTTTGTGTTTCTCCTTCTCTAACTTAGGCTTCCTTTTACAATATTTATTTTACCCTAAATCCAAAACCCTAGATCTCCAAAGTCATCAATGGTTGAGATTAGATATGACCTTCACTTTATGATATAACAACTAGGATTTAATTTGACTCACTAATGCCAAAAAATTAATAATTTGACTTAAATTAAACTCCATTCATTAAAAAAAGGAATTCACTTTAATAATCACTTTATTAAATTGAATACCCTAAGTCTTGAGAGGCATTAAGGATGTATTCCACATGTTCGACACAAAATCGATGCAAAAGTACTTTTCTAATGCTACAAACATCAACACTCCCTCTTATGGATGAAGGTACTTCTCAAAGAGCCACATGGAACTAGTTCTCCCTTTCACCCTAGCACATTTTTGCACACATAATCATATACTAAGGCATCATGTTTCTCATGTTGAATTGTTTCCTCATCAATGAAATAACATATTAGTGCCCTGAATTTTAACTTCATCGAAGACCTCCTCTCCCTCAATGTAATCTTAGGATCCCCCTCCTACTCCTAAGAATCAATCAATTTAATCTTGTACCAACTAGGTCTCTTGATAGAACTAGAAGGTTCTAACTCCCTATTCCCATCTGAAGGTTGAATCCCCACACTAGAAGTCTGTCAAATTTTCTCACCCTTTGGAGCCTCCTACTCCTCATCTTCTACCACTAACATCGATCCATGATCCAATATCCCATTAGATCCACCTACAATTTTTCCATACAACCTGTATACCTTTCCCTCTCTGGCACAAAGAACTTGTGCTAAGTCAATGCCATATCCCTTAATCCAAATAAGAACCCAACCATCCTAGAAAGAGATGGTGTATACACTGTCTTCCATTGTCTAAACTAAGAGAATATTCATTTTTAGCTTCGAAACATACAACATATCTTCCACCTCCATAGAACCTCTTGACTCCAGTTGGAACCTAACTGTCCCAACTCCGTCTACACCACACTCTGCAAGGGTGCTAAGATCCACATGCAAATCCAAGTCCATATTTGACTAATTTATGAACAAATCATGTGTCAATTTCATGTGATGAGAATCCCCACTATCCATGAACCAGACACTACCGAAATTTGTGCCAGAAAGACAAGAGACTAACAAGAATTACTTCTCAAAATTCTCAACAAACTCCTTGACTTGAGCTTCTACAAATTTTGCTACTTTCTAATACTTACTCTTCCCTTTCTTCCATTTTGTGCAGTGTGAAGCATAGTGGCCACTCTCATGGAACATAAATTATTTTTCTTTTCTCAGATCCTTCTTTCTAGAATGTGGAGTTAAATCTCCACTTATATTACCCTTGTGCCTCCTGACCAACAAGGGACAAATTCTCATAATCACCAACCTATTGTCTTGCTAGAGATTCCTCCTGAAACTCCTCCTAGATGAAATCATCCCATATCCTGTCAAACTTGGGAAGTGTCTCCCATTCCATGATGTATTTGATGAATGGGGCCCATGGATTAAAGAAACCATTTAGGGTTGTCCTAACAAACTCCTTATCTTACATGACTTCCCCAACAATTGTCAATTGATCACATACTTGAGTGATCTTGGTGAGATAATTGGTCACTCTATCTATTTCAATCATCTTGGTGTCTTTGAGATTTTATCTCAACACCATATTATTTTTTTCATTGTTTCTTTGAAAGTGATTCGTGATATCTATAAATATCTCCAAGGATGAATTCTTCTTAGATATGTGAGGGATCAAATGATCCTTCACCACATCTTAGATGATCGTCCTAGATTTCACGTCCTTCAACTCATGGGAGGCCAGGTCCTTTGGATACATAAGTGGGGTCACCTTTGTGTTAGAAAACTCCCACAACCCATTCTCCATGAGAACCAATGTCACCATCACCTTCCATGGTACAAATTTAGATTCACCCTCCATCTTATCCTCAAACCTCAAACTAGTTGTGACCATCTCCAAATAAAAAATTTACTGGGAAATACAACCTGCTAAAAAATGTTCCTTCTCCTTCAGGCACAATAAACAAAAGAATTTTATGCTTAGTCCTTCAATTATAAAATTGATCTTTAACTTCCTAGATCCCTGCTGCAAACCCTGCTACTAGTTTCCTGGACTTTGNTGATCTCCTATCTCCTTGGTGGTGGTTGAGCCCTTTTGGAAGTTTTCCCACACGTTGTTGTGACTGGAGGCCTGCTAGTTATGGTGGTTGTGCATTATTAGTGGCTGCCCCACACCTTGCTATGACTTCCTTGCTGCGGAAACTAGCCTGCACTCGAATGTTGTGGTTGGATACCTCCTGCAACCCACATCATTTCATGCCTACCACTGCCCCTGCTTCCTCTTACAGCCCAATCCTCCTATGCAACTCCTGTCATCACCCTTCTCCTCCACTTCCAGCTACTTCCTTCGTCAATGTCTTTCACTAGCGCCTATACAACCCTTACCTCCACAATGGTTGTGGTCCTACTTTCTCAACCCCGTCCCTTTTATAATAGAAGCACGCAAACCTTGTTAGCTCGACCGTCACTTCAACATTGATGACCATACTATGTACAACTATTGTACGATGGTCATACTTTGTACCTTTTTTTTTTAATTTTTAATTTTTTTCTTTTCTTCAACCTGCAGGAAAAAAAAATTGTTATCTATGAAATAAAAACAAATTACGTTGCTTCCCTTCCCCCTCCCCCCTTTTTAAGATTTTACCTACAAACCTACAAAAAACAAATTACTGCTACTACAAAAAATCATGATGTGTTCACTTGGTTCCTCCTCAAAGTCTTGACTCTGATACCATGTTAAATTTCGGCAACCCAACACCTGGAAATTTACTTCCTAGAAAACACTTGTTGTAATAAACCTTTCAAATAGATTTTACTAAACAAAATAATGAATGAGTTTTAATGATCTAAATACATAAATCAATGGAGGAACAACAAATAAACCATACACATTGGCACACATAATTTTCTAAGTAAAAACCCCTGAAAAAAACCCTAAGGGGAAACCAATACTTTGTTTATTTTATTAATAGAAGTATGGGCTCCTATCCTGAGATAATAGCCCATCAAAGGAATAATACAAAACAATAAAATTGCCTATCCTATCACACCTCAAGATTTGTCCTTTGATCTTGCTAGTTGTTATTCCTTTTCTACGCCCTTACTCCTTTCCTCGGATCCTGCCCTTGCACACTTGGATGAAATTCCTTCTACACCCAATCAATGATATCTCCTATCTCACTATGTGTGTGTTTCCTCTTCTCACTTTGACTGCCATTTATAATCTTGAGTTTACCCTAAATCCCAAAACCCTAGATCTCCAAAGTGATCAATGGTTGAGATTATATCTCACCTTCACTTTATGATCTTATGTTTAGGATTTAATTTAACTCACTAATGTCAAATACTTAGGAATTTGTCTTAAATTAAACTCTGTTCATTAAAATAAAACACTTTAATAATTACTTTATTGAAGTGAATCTCCTAAATATCTAGTGGCATTAAGAACAACTTCCACATGTTAGATACAAAACTGATATAGAAATACCTTTCTCATGCTACAAACACCAACATTATATCATCTAAATGATTTTAGACCTATATTTATTACATAAATAAATATTTTATGATCATGTTAAATTTAATGGATGGCTAACATGAATTATTTTTAAAGCATGTGGAAAGTATGTTTTTAAATAATTTATATAACATGAATTATTTTTAAAGCACATGGAAATTATGTTTTTAAATAATTTATATATTTAATATTCACAATATTATCATATAGATATGACATTTAAACAATAAAATTTACAATATGAATGACATAAGATAAAACAGGGCCTTATTGGTCCCTGCCGAAGGTGTAGAGGGACTATAGTAATCGATAATTTGTTGACTTCATATTAATACGTCATTTGACTATAAATTTTCACATCATCTCTATTGTTTGACCTACATAACTAAAAACATTAATTTTTATATAATAAAAAAAACTTATATGCCATCATCTCATTGGAGAATAGATTCAAAGTCTTATTGCCAGCTTTGCTATTCCCAATGTTTTAAATGTTTAGATATCCAAAGTTTTGAGCATCTACGCTCTTTTTTAATTTTTTTATTTGTATTGAAATGTTTACATGCCGAAAGTTTTGAGCATCGACGCTCTTTTTCAATGTTTTTATTATTTCTATTTTTATTGAAATGTTTACATACCGAAAGTTTTGAGCATTGACACTCTTTTTGAGGTACTTGAATAGGCCTGATAGCTTAAATGTTTACATAACGCGAGGCCCTTAAACATCCCCGACAACTTAAATGTTTACATAGCGTGAGACCCTTAAACAGGTTGACATCCTTAAATGTTTACTTAAATAGGTCTGTCACAACACATTTTTCCTCAAATTTTTCCATTCAATGTTGCAGTGAATTTGGAAAATATTGTTGTCCATTGCCACTCGCATAGCCATCATATGTTTCATACTTCTTCTATGCTTGGAATGCAATTTAGTCATCATTAAAGATACATATATTGTTTATTGGTTCACTAGTTGTTGCTTGTTCATTGGTTCGTTGGTTTGTCGGTTGCTACTTTCTTTTGTTTGGTTCAACTTTGCAAGGTTGAGGTCCTGCACCTGCAGTTGGACCTGTTGGTGCTTGCTTCCTTCTTTTGTTTGCTTCAACTTTGCAAGGTTGGAGTCATGCACCCGCAATTGGAGTTGTTTTTTCACTTTGCAGGGTTCAAGTTCTTCACCCACAATTGGACTTGCGATTATGTCGTTCATTGTTGACGAGTAAGTTTCGATACCATAATTTCATTCACATTCGTTCTTTGTTGTTTACTGTTTAGAGTTTGCAAGTAAGAATGTTTAAGTTTTTCCACTTTCATGGTCATGATATGTTTCATATTTCTTCTATGCTTGGAATGCAATTTATTCATGATTGAATATACACATATTCTTCACTGGTTCACTGGTTGCTTCTTGTTCACTGGTTCGTTGGTTGTTACTTCTTGTTCTTTGGTTCAATTTTGCAGGGTTGAGGTCCTGCACCTGCAATTGGATCTATTCATGCTTGCTCACTAGTTTTTTTCTTGCTGCTTGCTTTTGTTTGCTTTGACTTTTCAAGGTTGGGGTCTTGGACCGACAGTTGGAACTATTTTTTGCACTTTGCAGGGTTCAAGTTATGCATCCGCAATTGGGCCTACGGTTTTTCCATTCATCATTGATGAGTAAGTTTCAATACCATACTTTCATTCGTATTCGTTGTTTACTATTCACTCTTTCCATTTTGCAAGTAAGAATGTTTTAGTATTTATTCACCATTCTTATCCTGCAGACTTTCCATAGAGGTTGGTATACCTTTTTCTCCTGCTCTTAAATTTTCCTTTGATTTTTTCCCCACGCTCTGCACCATGTGCATGCCAATGTCATCTGCACAAATTCGGCTATCATTTTTTCTAGCATTACAAATCTCGATCATTTGTCGTATGTGACGAAGTGGAAATTGAATGCCTCAATTGAATAAGGAATTCTTCATCCTTTGCACCTTTCCCTAGATGATATTCCCAGCTTTCCCGGGAATGAGTACCTACTTATCCCGTATGGGAATTGAACCCATGTATTTCGCATGAAAAATACGATGTCAATATTGTTGCCTTTGCATGATGTTCTTGTAGAAGAAAACTGTAGGTAGGTGTAGAAGGGATAGGTATGGTACAATGGTGGCTAAGATGCAACAAAATATGCATATCTTTCGCTCCTCTTAAATTTTGCTCCAATTTTTTTCTCCAAACTTTGAACCATACCTACATTCCTTTGCAAAATGTTCTTGTAGAAGAAAAATATGCTGATATGGTGCTAACAAGAATAGTTTTCTGTGGATTGCAAATTGCAATATTCAATCTCTATGTTGCTCTGTGTGCAACATTACTAAAATAATGAATATTTTTTAAATGCATTACACCATTTACATATGAACAAAACCATTATCATTCTAGGAGACTTCAGTGTTGACATGCTACAAAATAGTCCCATAACAAAAGAATTGGAAAACTACATGTGCAATTTCAATCTCTGCTTTCTTTTGGTTAAAATAAAACATGTACAAAACACACTTATTGACCATGTTATCACATAAAATTGTCAAAGCCTTATGGGTCTATGGTTTCTACCTAAGTCTATATTTTTTCCTATTTCTCCTCCTTTTGCAAACCTGATCATAAGGTTTTTCCTTTCCGCTTATAGTTTTATTCTTTTTTCTACCTAAGAGGTGTCGACCCTAAGCCTTTCTGTTTTCTCTGAGGTCAATCACTTCTCTCTCCTAGTCTCTGTCACTGATCCTTTTTCATTCCCTAGCCCTCAGCCAGTCATCCGAGTATTTGTTTACAGAGGCCACATCCATCAGCACAAGTGCAACACTTAGAGCAGTCTGATATGGACTCAAATCAAGCAAGTGTGCAAGATCAACTTTCAACAACAGAGATCCACCAAGAAGATCAGATCGATGACCATCGAGCGATCAGGATCATAGAGTTACGTGAAGTATAACGTCAGATAGAGTTTTGAAATCACGAGGCCATTCTAGCTGTTGATCCTGGGAAAGACATGTAGCACAAGATTAACATTTTGTTGACTCGCAGAATGAAGAAGTCAAAAGGAAGAGTCATGAGGACTCGTGAAACGTGAAGTCACAAAATTATCTTGGCTGTCTATTTCAAAAGGACACATGGTGCAGGATCCACGGAGAAAGTCTTTTTGGGAAGGTTGAGGTGAGAAGTTTCAATGGTCTGAGGTCTTGAAAGGATGAAATAATCTAGGTCATCCAATGAAAAGAGATGCATGCCACCCGATCCGAGCTATCACGATTTCATGACTCAGAGATTTCAGCATGGAAATATAGTGCGAACTCGTGAAACGTGAAATCCCAAAACACCTAGGAACCAGGCCCAAGATCAAAGCCCATAGTCATATGGAAGTAGAGTCATAAAGAAAGGGAAAGCACCTATCAAGCAATGGGTGGCTGAGTTTGTTCAAGGAAATGATCCTGGCCTTCAAGATCAAAGAAAATCCAACCATCGATCCAGATGGGTCATTTCGTAGGATCAAACAATGGGATACTTGAAATCAAAGGGAGTGAAAACTCCCAAAATGAGAAATCCAAAGATTTCATATGAATAAGCACGGGGTCACAGCCCACAGTCACATGGGGCAAGAGAATGGAGCCACACAAAGGATTAAAGCACCCACCTTGGTCTCAGTTGAGGAT
The DNA here is from genome assembly GCA_032191745.1 of Picea mariana. Taxonomy (NCBI): domain Eukaryota; kingdom Viridiplantae; phylum Streptophyta; class Pinopsida; order Pinales; family Pinaceae; genus Picea; species Picea mariana. The sequence goes on from JASDQU010100114.1 coordinate 530,233, forward strand.
CTGTGTGGTTTCAAGATGCCGAGATCAAATGGGAGGAGTCATGGACATATCTAGGAGCATTCATGGGTGTCAGGCTCCCTCCCGATCCCGATGCAGGTAGTTAATGGGAATGGGGGAGGTGGTTGAAACCTCATATCACCCCATAAATGGAAATCATGGAAAGACAATCGTGTAGGAAGACTGTCAGCCAAAAGTTCCCCTGTTAACAGATTCCCCTACAAAACCCATACTGGTCTGAGATCGTGTCTGATAGAAGAATGCAAGTGCGGACTGACAGAAGAAGATGCAGCAGCAAAACTTTGAATGTAGCGGCCAGGTCATGTTTCTGGTGGTGGCAACTGTTCTGAGTATAAATACTCAGTTTTGATATTTTGTTAGGGTCAATGGTTGAGCTAAGCTCCCGTATTGTAAAGTTTTAATGAAGCCTCTGATTCTCTAGTTATGTGTTGCCATTTGAGACTTATTGTTTAATGACAATCAACTTTCTTATCATCTCTGTTGCTCTTGATATTGAAGACTCGGGCATGGGTGATCAAGTTGAGTTATTGTGATTGTATTGTAATGTATGTTTGATTGCAATATTGTTATAACATTTTCAGTTTCCTGAAGTTTTGGGTTCAAGAAGATCTTGTATCCGAATATTTTCCTCCTTAGGCTGTTGGAAGACCTAATGTCCATAGCAGACCTCTACATTTCCTCACCATTTCTTCCCCATACTCACCCTTTACTACAAATTACTAACCGAATTTAGATCAAGACCTCATATGCTTATGCATGCCAACCTATTTTTCTATGTTAAAGTGCTATAATCCTGAGACTGCATCCATTAGAACACCCTTAAATTTATTCACTGTGACATAAAAAATGATGGGTACTGGACTTACCTCTTCCGCAATCCAGAGGTGACTTCTAGTGATAACATTTCTGGTGTCGTTGCCGGGGACGAATTGAAGATTTTCCTTTGGATTGAATGACAAAGATTACTAGTTATGAAGGTGCATCAGAACTCATTACATTGAAGATTGCTACTGTGCACCTGGCGACTCCATTGATGTGAATACACTGGTGACTCCACTGTTTTAGCCGTGGCTTCTAAAGGAAAACACATGAGGTCTACTCCACAACTGCTTCTAGCAACACCTGAAGCTGACCAAGAGAAAAAATTTAGAAAGGGAAGGGCCCTTCGAGAAAGTAGTTCTACTACTGAACTAGGTATTTCTGATGATTTTCATTATCCTCTTGTAGAAACTCTGATATTTGCTTCTCATTTTCCTATTATACCACCTATTGGAGTTTCCCAAAGTTTAAAGTTTGGGAGTGTTCCTATTGATTTTTCTCCTTCTGGTTTTGGATTAGAAGGAGAAAGATTTGTCACTCCTATTTCCCTTGAGGTTGTACCTTGGTCTAGACCCCATATCTCGGAAGATTTTCCCACTCCAGGCTTTATTACTCCTCCCCCTGTTAGAGTTACGGATTTTGAAGAAAGGGAAACCTATGTTCCCTCTATCCCTGTAGCCTTTTCTCCAAATCCTCTGTTGTTTCCCTTTCCTCCCCGAAGCTCAGTCTCAGTCTCCCTTGTTCGAACCCGCCCCCCCCTAGTTCTCCTCCACCCATCATCCCTATGGCAGGAGCTAATCCCCCTAGAAATAGAATGGATTCTATAGTAGCTACTAGATAAGCCCCTCTCATTTTTCCTCAACCTCTTAATGCCCTCCCAGCTGGTGGATACCTTAAGCAACTGCCTAAGTTTACAGGGGAGGGAGATATTACCACAGAAGAGCATCTTGCAACTTTCTATAGTTATGATGATAACTATTTCATAGTAGAAAAATATGTATGGATGAGGATTTTTGTCCATAGTGTTGATGGAGAAGCCAGAAAGTGGTTCAGGGCCCTCGCTCTTGGATCCATTGTTGGGATTGAAGTTTTAGATGATGCCTTCTTGAGACAATGGGGGGATAAAAAGGACTTCATTTATTATATCACAGAGTTCGGGTCCCTAAGGAGAAAAGTGGAAGAGTTTGTCTCTAACTTCTCCAAAAGATTCAACAAAATGTACAATAAGACCCCTGCTAAGATAAAACCTACAGAATCCTCTGCCAAAATTACCTATGTTAGTGATTTTGACCCTGTCTTCTGCCTCCTGTTAAGAGAGAGAAGATCTACCTCCTTGGCTCATATGCAAGATTGCAGCCTTGGAAGTACAGTCTAATGTATTGGCAGTTGACCAACCTAGAAATAAGGATGACAGAGACAAAGGAAGGGGAAGAGTTAAAACCTCAACCTCCAGTTCCTCTGCCTCCCCCCCTCAAATGGACGAAGTAACCAAGTTACTAAGATCACTTTCAACCAGAATGGAAAGATTAGAATTAAAGGGGAAGAAGACATACAAAAATTCTCAAAATGTTGATAACAGAGGAAACTTTAGGAGGCCGAGCAACAATGCTCCTCAAATTATACAAAGAGAACCTCGGAACAAAGATAGGGATGATCAGAAAATTCAGACCCCTCTTCAAAACAACCTTGTTGCGGATGCTGATGGAGAGGAAGAAGACATTGGCCCATAAATCCATTTTCTTGAAGACGTATCCCCTTCTCCTCACTTAACTCAATCAACTTACGATGAGTCTCTCATGGATATCCAATTAAACGAGCTAAGCAAGGGGGATAAGGCCAACAACAACCCAAAAAAATACAACCTTAGGTCTAAGAAGAAAGAAGGGAAGTATGACATCCCTAATCAACCTTCCAAAGAAGAGAAGTCTGATAAAGATGTAGCAAACAACAAAGAGGAAAATAAATCCCAGAATCCCTCACCAGTAGCCAAAAGTCTTGTCCCAGAAATGAGAGAAATTATGAAACCCCCTTCCTTCTTTATCTTTGAGAACAAAATTCAAAAAATTAGGATCCATGGGCCCCTTTCAGAGCTATTCAAGCATGAAGATTTAAAAAAATCCCTCTCTAAGTTGTTGTAGTATGAGCCATCTTTCCATCCCACAGACTCAGTAAATCTCCAAGATGAAAAACCAACAGTCATCTTAGGTCCTATGGTAGAAGATAGAGATGATTCATCCCCTCCTTTCTATACTCCACTGAACATACATGATAAGGTACTTCATAAATGTTTGATGGATTCAGGGCCTCTCATAATCTCATGCCCAAAACTGTCATGGAAGAACTTGTTAGTGTCAGAAGTCACTCCTGGATTGCGGCAGAAGTAGAGCCCAACGTCCATCAGTTTTATGTCACAAATAATTTAATGGGGGTGGTCGGATGGATAGAGACCCAGGAAGGTATTTCTTTAACTCAGAAAACTGAGCCTGGTATGTAAAAACAGAAGAGGTCTCGATCTAACTTCCGTCAGTGGGTTGATTATAAAATGAGCAGATGGAAGACTTGGTAGGAGGAGTGAACAAGACCGCTTTGGGCATCAGACCTTTTGGCAGCTTGAGGAGGAAAAACTTAGAAGACAAGATCCTCTTGGTTCAAAGTTTCAGGGGAACTGAAAAGTGACTTAACTGGATCTTCCAATTCCAAGTCATCCAGCGTTGAGAAAATACAAGAACTAATTAGAAACAATACAACTATTACAGTGATCCAACCTACATCATCCTATAACAACGCAACTCGACTGGATCCTCCAATTCCGAGTAGTTCTAACACAATGTTAACAGAGAGATGGAAAGAGGGTGACATTCATTAGACAAGAAGTCTCAAGTGCCAATACATAACCAGAGCAACCGGTGCTTCATCCAAACTTTACAATTGGGAGCCTAGCTCAACCATCCACCCCTACAAAAATGGAAAAAATGCCCACATATACTCAAAGCAAAACAACAACAGCAAAAATGAGACACTGCATTAAAAACATTGTGTTTGCATGTCTACTGATAGTCTACGTATGTAGTCCCTGAACGATTGTGCACTTATGATAGACGCAATCAGACTCCTGAAAGCCCTGCGAATGAATCGATATGCCTTAAATCCTTTGCTGGAATTTCCATTTATAGTGGAAACAATGTCTAACCACCCCCAACAACTTCAATAACTGCTTTCGTGGGATCGAGAATGGCCCGACCAACTCTGCACTTTTGGGATGTGGAGGTCTTCTCACGATGTCACATGTATATGCCAATCGTCAGCTTGGAAATATTTTTAGGTAGGGGCGATGCAGGGGGCGCATGATGGTGCATGAATGAAGGTCAGGAGGGGATGTTTTGGCATGCTCGACTTGGAAAGGGCAAGGGGAGTGACCAAGGAGATGACAAAGGCGAGACACATGGCAAGAGGGAGGATACAGGAAATAGAGAAAATGTGATGAGATATAATTGGTAGAGGGGGGACACATCAGTTATGGTGGGATTATGTGGGAGGGAGCAGGACAGATGTCGGAGGACGAGGAGGAGAGGAAGGAAGTGGGCCATGTCACGTGGAAAAATGAAGAACATATGGCGGGCGAGAAAATGACACAGGAGGCGACACGATAGGAGGGGGCCGCATGACAACACCATTCCATTCCAGACCCCTCCCCCATATTAATGGTAGAACAGAAAGGGGGTCTAGAATCGCTTGAGTGCCATTGATATAGGCACCCCAATCTTGACTATTGAGAGATGCACACCCAATTCCGGACCCCCCCCTCCATTAAAGGTAGAATGACGAGGGGGATCCGGAATGAAACTTTGACCGCAGATCTCGACGAACAAATCTTTCCCATCCAAATCTGCCTGTTCGTTAAAATAACACGCTAGCCCTTTAAAACTTTGGGATAAATGGGTTTTCAAATCTCTCTTTTCACCCAAGGGGACACTTCTTTTAGGAAAATACCCCATACATGATTATGTGCTAATATTAGGCTCCATGGGGGATGGCACACCCCCTGTGGGCTGCCGAGAACTCTTTTGTAGCTTCAGTGCCTTGGTGTTGGGCTATGGAGTCATATTAAAACCTAAGGATAAAAGAAAAACAATATTTACAAACATAGAAGAGCCATGTGCGGCTCAAGAGAAACATCACTTCAGGAAATGCCCATTCACAAGGCCATTGAAAACTTCTTGACCCTTCAAACCCCATAACCTGTAGGTGTTATTCGAAAATACTAAAGAGATTTTCAAGGGCCCTACCCATAGGAGTCAAACTTGTCGTGCTTGCCCTTGTCTTGCTTAGGAGCATCCCATTTTAGTACCAGATCTACCATCTGGAAATCTTCCTTCTTGGCCTTCCTGTCGAAAGCCTGCTTGATCTTTTGCTGACGGTCCTAAACTTTGTCCATCACCTACTCTTTGGCATGCTAGACCTCTACCAGCTGATAAATTCTCTTGATCATGTCATCAGACTCTCCCTTATAATCCTGGAGGAATTTTGCTACAGGCACAGCTAGCTGAGAAGGAAAAACAACTTATGTCCCATAAACCAATTGGAAAGGGGAGATGCCTATGGATCTCTTCGTGGTCACTCGATTAACCCATAGAGTGAATTTTAGCTTTGAATCCCAGGCCCTTTTGTTGTCCTCTAACAATCTTTTGATGATCCTTATCAGGATTTTGTTGGAGGAATCTGCTAAACCGTTGCCCTGGGGATAATATGGGGTGGAGTGAATCAATTTGATCCCAAATTGCTCACAGAATTTGACCAATGGTTCAGCTTTGAAAGATGTTGCGTTATCAGTAACAATCTTGCTTGGGCAACCGAATCTTGTGATGATATCCTCTAGGAACCCAATGATTACCTTATGGGAAGCACTCCTTATGGGGATAGCTTCTATCCACTTGGTAAAGAAATCCATGGCAGTCAAGATCCATCTATGTTGTCCACTAGAAGCAGGGTGGATCTCCCCGATAAATTCTAGGCTCCACTGCTAGAAAGGTCCCGAAGGAACCATAGGTTTTAAAGGCAGAGACTTAAGTTGTTGCTTTCCTAAGAACCTTTGGCATTTGATGTAGGCTCTAACCTTTCTACATATGTCGATGAATAAGGTGGGGCAGTATTACCCAACACTAAGGATTTTGTAGGCCGTGGTTTTCCAGAAGTGGTGCCCTCCACATAGGCTATCATGAAATTCAACAATGATCCTTTGAGCCTCTTGTGGATTCATACATTTTAAAAGCATCCCCAGGGGGTCTTTCTAATACAAAACTCGATCAACAAGGCAGTATTTGACTGCTTTGAGATTTAGAGCTCTTTCCTTGCTCCTTTGCAGGCCATCAGGGGGCTGCAACTCTTGTAGAAAATATATGGCATCCTTGTACCAAGGACATCGTGCCAATGGGGGTTCTACTTGAGGGTCTGCATCAGACAGTTGATTCTGCTGATTTTCTGAGCATTCATCAATGAAGCTTACCCCCAAAGATTTGCAATTTTATTCAGCCAACAACTTGGCTAAACCTTGACCTTTGATCAATTTGGTAGGCCTTATCTCCAGATCAAACTCAAGGATCTTGGCTATCTATTTACTCTTCCTCCCATCTATGTCAGGTTGAATAAGAATGTCCTTTGCAACAACTGAAGGAACATAGGCAATGATTTTTTATTGTAGGACATAGACTCTAAAATATTTGAGAGCTTTCACCAAGGCATAGGCTTGCTTGTCCATAATGTCGTACCTGACCTCAGCATCCCTTAATGCTCTGCTAAAATAGGCAATAGGCTGCTCCAACCTGTCATCATTTTTTTGTAGTAAAACAAAAACCATTGTGTCAGATGAAGCAAAGAAAAAAAGGAAATCCTTTGAGTAATCGGGATTGATCAGCACAGGAGCTTCAGTCAAGGCTTTCTTTATCTACTCAAAGGAATTTCGAGACTCAGAAGTCCACCTTACTTAATTTCCCTTTCTCAACATGGTTGTTATGAGCTTTACCATCTCAGCAAAGTTAGAAACAAACCTCCTTAGAAAATTAATTTTTCCAAGGAAAGACTGGACTTCTTTCCTGGATCTTGGGATTGACAAGGCTTGGATTGCTTCAATTCTGCTAGGATCAATCTTGACTTCTACTGTTGATACTATGTGGCCCAGTAACTTTCCCTCCTTCATGGCGAATAGAGATTTTTGGGGATTCAATGAAAGGCCAAAACTCTTGCATTTCAAAAAAACCTTCCTGAGATGACAACAATGTTCTTTATCAGATTTGGAAAAGACTTTGATGTCATCTAGATAGATAACCACAAACTTATCCCTTCCCCCAATGAAATCTATGTCCATGGCTCGCTAAAAATTTGCGCCCGCGTTCATCAATCCAAAGGGCATTTTAGCATACATGAATGTGCCCAATGGAGTGGTAAGCACTGTCTTTTCTCTGTCCTCAGGAAGAACAAAGATTTGATTGTAGCCAGAGAAGCCGTCAATCATGGAAATCTTGGATGATCCTATCACCCTCTGCAATATATGTTCCATCTTTGGCAGGGGGTAATTGTCCTTCTTTGAGCCCCTGTTCAGGTTTCTAAAATCCACACAGAGTCTGATTTCCTCTCTCTTCTTCCTCACTAGGACCAGGTTGGCCACCCATTCTGAATATCTCAATGGCACTATGATCTGGGCACGTAGCATCTTCTTCACCTCTCTCTCCATGATTGGCAGCAACATAGGATTGATATGTCTTAGTTTCTTCCTAAATGGATTTGCCTCCTTTTTCAAAGGGATTTTATGCTCAATGACATAAGTGTCATAAGTTTTGAGGTCTTCATAGGTCCAGGCAAAAACATCCACAAACCCCCTCAATAATTCATCATATTCGGCCCTTTGCTCCTTTGTCAGGCTTCTTGACAATTTGAAAAACTTGGGTTCATTCTTGGTGCCAATGTTGCACTGAGTCGTATCAGCATCATCATTTGAGATTTTCCCCTTTAATGCTACATCATTCTTGTCAAAAATCCTTTCCAAAGGAACTAGTCCCTTTGGAATGTGATTGTTGGGCAGCTACACAATGTCATGCTCTGCAATCTTACTCAGAAACTTACCATCATCAAGCTTTGCTTCACAAACAGGGTCTTGATCAATATGCAACGCTGAAAATTCCTTGACAGCCTCCCAGAATATTTTGATCTCAAGATCATCCTCGAACACCTTCCAATGTTTGACATTGTCAGGTATGGAGGGCCTGTATTTTACTTCTACATCATATTTGAATTTGGGTGGCAGGGGCACTTTGAAACTGCTTGTTGATGTAGCCAGAGAATCAACCAGTATGTTCTTCTTTCTTGGAACGAATGAAATGTTAAATGCTAAGAAGAAACTGTCGATTAGGTCCCATACCTCATTTATGTAACTCCTGAGTCGAGGATGGTTGGCCTGATAAACGTTTATGATTTGTTGGACTATCAATTTTGCATCTCCAAACACTGTTACCTCTTGAATCCCCATTTCTTTTGTAGCTCTTAAACCTAAAACCAGGGTTTCATATTCTGCCACATTGTTGGTTGTCTCAAACTCTAACTTGTATGACATAGATATGGTTTCCTAAGTTGGTGACACAAAAACACTCCGGCACCAGCGCCTTCCCTGTAAGAGGCTCCATCAAAGAACATTTTCCAGACAGGGGTGATGGGGGGAGAAATTTCATGAGAAGTAGTGGGTTGTTTTCTGAGTTTTAGAAGAGGCTCGAGAGCGTTAGTGAGATGTAGTAAACTAGAAACTAAATCAGTGTCAAGAGAAAATATAGGATGGTTGGTAGGATTGGCTTCGTCACAGATTATGTAGGCCAGCTGGGCTTCTCTGTACAGTCTCCTATGTTCCCCCCCAAAAACTGGAATAGTAGAATAATTTAGGTCCATTTGCAGGGTTCCCCCAAGTCTTTTTATCCAGGATCTTGACAACAACATACCAAACTTGGGGGGAACATCAGCCACTACAATGTCCATGACCACACTTTTCATGGGTAGTTGAAATAAGGTCACAACCAGATCTTTGATGACTCCTAGACATTGAACTTTCCTAGAGTCAAAGGAATAGAGGTCATGATAGGCTCTGGTGACTTCTAGTCCTAATTCTTCCATAACAGTTTTGGGCATGAGGTTGTGGGAAGCCCCTGAATCCATCAAACAATTGTGTAGCACCTTGTCATGTATGTTCAAGGATGTGTAGAAGGGAGGGGATGAATCATTTCTGTCTTCTACCATAGGACCTAGGATGACTGCAGGCTTTTCATATTGAAAATTGATGGAGTCTGTGGGATGGCATGAGGTTTCAGACTGTAATAGTTCGGTGAGGCATTTTTTGAACACTTCATGTTTGATCAATTCAGAGAGGGGCATAGGGATTCTAATTTTTTGAATTTCATGCTCAAAGTTAAAAGAGGATGCGAGCTTTGGAATTTCCCTTACTTCAAGAACATGAATCTGGACCATTGGAGAGAAGGGTTGGGCCTCCTTACCTTTGTTGTTGTCTGCTACTTCATTAGCAGGTTTCTCCATTCTAGTGAGCTATTCAGGAACATCAGGTGCTCCTGTCTTCTTCTTGGATCTTAGGTTATACTTGTTTTGGCTATTGCTGGCCTTGTATCCCTTGCTCATCTCATTTAGCTGATTGTCCATGAGAGATTCCTCATATGCTGATTGAATGAGATGAGGAAAAGGAGAAGTATCTCCAAAGCAGTGGATTTTTGGATCAAAGTCGTCTATTTCCCCTTCTTCATCATTAGCTACAAAATTATTTTGAAGAGGGGCCTAAATATTCTGATCTTCTCTATCTCTTCCCCTCTGGTCCCTTTGCATAATCCAGGGAGCATTATTATTTGGCCTCCTGAAATTTCCTTTGTTTTCGGTATTCTAAGGATTTCTGTATAAAAAGGTTTGCTTCCCCTCCACCTTCATTTTCTCCATCTCTACGGAAAGAGACTTCACTATCTTGGTCAATTCATCCATTTGAGGGTGAGGCACAGAGGGGCCAGAAATAGAGGCTTCAAATATTCTCTTTCTCTTGTCTGCATCAGTCTTATTTCTTAGTCTGTCAACTGCCAATACATTAGATTCCACTTCTATGGCTGCATATTGCATTTGAGATAGGGAGGTAGATCTTCTTTCTCTCAATAGAAGGCATAAGTTAGGGTCGAAAGCATTAACATAAGAGATTTTAGTGGAGGCTTATGTGGGTTTTATCTCAACAGGGATCTTATTATACATTTTATTGAATCTTTTGGAGAAGTCAGAGACAGACTCTCCTTCCTTTTTCTTCAAGGACCCAAAATCTATCATGTAATACATGAAATCTTTTTTATCTCCTCAATGCCTCAGGAACACATTATCTAGAGCTTCAATCCCAACAATAGATCCGAGGGCCAATCCCCTAAACCATTTCCTTACCTCACCATCAAGGCTATGGACGAAGACTCTCATCCATACACCTTCATTTTCAATGTTCAGGTTGTCTGCATAATTGTAGAAGGCAACGAGGTGCTCTTCCATAGTTATTTCCTCTTCCCTGGTGAATTTAGGCATATATTTCAAGTAATCTCCAGCAGGGAGAGGATTCATAGGTTGAGGTAGGATTAATGGGGCATATTTGG
>JASDQU010100115.1:5197-15199 GCA_032191745.1 Picea mariana
GTGGGTTTCTTGAAACTATTGTTGTTATAAAGCCTTGCCCATTGAATGTTGAATCTCCAAGTAGGGCTTAGAATTTCTCCATCCAACAATGCAAATTCTTGCACCATTGAATTTGACTGGTCAAGATGGATCATGCAAGTCTTGGAGTTTTTGTTTCCAACAATTCTCTATCCAATAATTCTAGTTGTAGAGGAGATTCGTTGTCTGGCAATTTTGGATATGGAGTGTCACTAAATGGATGTAGGATTGAACTATCAAATGGCATGTGGGAGAGAAAATTTCATGTTTATCATTGGAATTTATGGCGTTAACAAAGTGGTCCATTAGTGAGGAACATAGGAGGACTAAACATAGAGCATAGTGGAGAGGAACAAAGTTGAGCTAAAGAATGAGCAGAGTAGAGAGGAGCTAAACAACATGAGCTAGAGTGAGAAAATCCTAGCTAAATGCATCGAGGGTTGAATCACTAAGTGTAAAGTAGGAGGATTAGCAAATGGCACCTCGAGCAACATGAATGATAATATGATTGGAGGGGCATAATATGTCTAATCCATCAATGCTATACGCATGCGCAAATCAAGCACAATCATGTTGATGAACCATCCTACAAATCATCCTATGTGGACAAGTCATTAATCAAGTGATCAAGCTTACTCCTACACTATAATCTTGTCATTGCAAGCTTTTACATCTTGTCAGGGCTCGCCCTGTGGTCAGAAGATAATCGTTAAAAGAGCCTTGTGGGGACTCAATGGAGAAGGATGGAGTCTCCATCATTAGAGGGGGGGAATCTATGTTCCATTCTTCCAAAAGATAGTTGACATCTGCATGTAAGTACATGATTCGATGGACAATAAGTCATTGCTAGTTGTCTCATCAATACAATCGCTTGTGGGCTTCTCTTTGCCAATAGGACCTTATGTCATGTTGAGAAAAAGGACAAAATGTACATACCAAACGAATAGATGGTAAGGGAGTAAGACACCCACGTCGAGTGCATCCCCCATGATATGCCAACATGGTTGAGAGGATAAACAATATTTATTTTCACTATTAAATGATCACATATCCATCACTAAACCACAACCCTACCAACACTTAAGTATTTATAATTGTAACACACTCAAATACAATGTACATACAAAGAAAATAATTACACTCTCCATCATTGAAATTGTTCTTTAATGATGACCTTTGTCAACTACAAATTTCCCATCATGTCCATTCAGATTTTGTAATACAAATCACTTTTACATCCTCCCAAGAGAAAGATGCTTAAATTTTAAACTCGTTGTGTGAATATAGATATCACAAAAGAGATTTTTACAAAGTTGTACTCTTTGACAATGAAAGGAAACAAACATTATGGTCCATTACTACGACCGTCCAACTTAAAGTGAGTGCATGAAACTACGATCTTCTCCCGAGCCCACAATGATCAATTAATTCTATAAACGTTTTTTTCAAAGAATGTGACATCCCCTCCTACCATTTTCTAGAGACGAGGAATGAATTTGTTTTCGAGATAAAATGACATGGAATCCAATCTTTGTTTCTAGGTTGATATGATAGCATTTAGTTTTATTTTAATATTAACATCACTCACATTTTGCTAATATGGAATAAAAAAACAATCTGTCCATTATTCATGATTAGCTTTTTCCATCTCCTATAGATTTCCTTGGTGCAAAGGAGGAGACAACTTTGGTTAACGTCCCTGGTAAGATAAGGTTACACGGGGATGAACAATTTATCTTGTTTTATTTGAATATTGGAATCTTTTTCTTTTGTTGGGTTCAGGTTAACGAGCGTGCAACTTTAATCTGCAAACAAACCCAGCTTCCATTGGAGGAGATTTCCACGAAGAGAGACGACGAAACGTGGTCAAACACGGTAGTGGAGTTTGTTTTTAAAAAATAAAATAAATATTAGTTTTCCGTGCAGAGCAACCTTCGTTCACTGAACGGAAGTGTTACGGAACAGTGAGGTTTATGTTTGTAAGTGACATAACGGTTGGCTCGCAGTAGAGCCCAGAAACGCCGTATACGGAGGTCAGAGGCGTGTACAACTATTAACGACAAAATAAATAGATACCCTATTTTACCGTTTGGTCGATCTTCGTGATTGGTTTTCCTCCGTAGTTATAGATCCACGGTTGGAATTTGATGGGCAAATGGCCGTAAGTTAAATACGGTCAAATTTTCCATGTTACTGTCTCCCAAAACGCTCATGCAAGTTGACGAAAGATATTTATGACAGGCTATATAAAACGTCATTAATATTTTAACAGACTTGTTATCTGTTGGAGGTAAATGCTCTTATGTGTTGGAGCTTTTATTGATGTTGTTTCCTAATCCATTTCCACAACTCTTATGGCTGTTTTGATGTATTTAAGGAAGAATGTTAACGATTTCTCAGAATTTTTTCTCGAGGGCACTATTGTCTTCTTCTCGTTAAGAGCTTTTCAACGACTATCAATGTGCTCAAAATCGAGCTCCAGATCAAAAGTTATGGCCTTTTAGATTTTCTAAGGTTTTCATTGGACTAAAGCCACTGCACAGCCACATGGCTCCTTGTTACTCGCAACCTCCGATGTGGCACCTACCACCTAACCCACCGGGCCCTCTGAACTATTGTTCATATTCATTTAGTGCATTCTTTTTCCATCGGAGTTCTCTTCGTCGGAGTCACATTCCACTCCAACTGGCACTCTCCGACAGAGCTAACAGCGCTTGGAATTGGGAAACCAACGACTCTGATTTCTTCGGAATCTCCAAATCGCTCGGGTGTTAACGACCCTCCCGTGTTCAACCTTATGCTTAACTTAAGTGGGGAACGCAAATATCTACGGTATAGAAATGATCTTACCTTCTCCTAGATCAATTATTCAAATTGCATCTCAGAGCTCCTCCGTTAGAATGTCTCCTTCTTGCAGCTCACTTCGAAAAACACCTCATGATGTTCAGTCCAAATCTCTTCTCGGAGCTCTTCCGATCTTGGTGGATCAACGATCAAGATTGTATCTTGGAGTTCTTTCCATCTCCGTAGATCAACAACCCCGATTGCATATCGAAGCTCCTTTGACCTTGACAAACCAACGGTCAAGATCTCCTCTCAGAGCTCCATCGTCAGAGTGTATCTCCATAACTCACTCCAATTTATCCCTTGCGATGGATGGACAAGATCTCTTCACGGAGATCTATAGCAAGGATTAAGACACATGTCTTCAGGTACGAGACCAACGAGGTTTGTACATGGTCTATTCTACGCATTTCAAAATTAACACGTGGTCACCTCTCTATACGTTGGATGCCACCTATCCTGACATGTGGCACTCATAATTCGATAAAGGTCCTTCCTAAAAACCCAATTATGCTTGGCACATGGCGCCACACCCGTATGACACGTGGATCAATCTCTGTATGCCATGTGGACCAATGCAAATTTGATACGTCATCGTTGAATGAATGGTCCTTCCTAGTTCGTAGGCTTATGGCTATGAACCGATGGCTAGGATCTGATCTTCCTTTTTGTCGATCGATGGTCAGATGCCCTCTCGAAGTCCTTCCTGTCTACTCATCACTTACCTATGCTCCGAAGGTTGTTCCTTTGAGTTCTCGTTGGAAACTAGGAAGATCGACGAATAAGATCTACTCTCGCCCTTTCCACAATCAATGACTCTCATTGACTCTCAGAGTCCCTTTCCCACCGGGACTGCCACTCACTCCAACTGACCCTCTCCAATGAACGGTTAAGATCTATCAATCTACAAAATCCAATGATCGACGATGAAGGAGACCTTCCAAAGGATTGAGCCCAAATAGGGACCCATACTTAACGCTTAACAAATTAGGTACTGACACGTTCCATTCCTAGGATCGTTTTGACTTCCATGTTGGCACTGCATGTCATAACGATGTCTCTCTACCCCTTTCCTTACTTCTAGAAGAATAAGAGGGACCTACGACTAATCAACAACTGAGGTTTTATCTCTCCTTTACGTCGATCAATGAGTAGGATTAATTCTTTCCCTCTCTCGATCTATGGCCCAGATCTCTTGCGAAGTTCTTCCCATCGGATTGTATCCCATCCGAGACACTCGAATGGCACCCATCCGATGGATGATGGAGATATTCCCGCACTTGAATCCAATGGTCGACGATGAAAGCGCATATTCAAATTAGGATTAAGCTCGACAGGGACCCACTCCCATATCCTTCGACCAATTACAGGGTGTCACGCAACATCTTTGGGTATGTAGACACACCCCATTAGCATAACATCAACAAGACATCACCTTCCCTCTTAACCCTACTTAAACAAGAATCTACGGAGATCTACAATTGAGAATTGATCTCACCTTCTACTCCGATTTACGATCCATATTGCACCTCGAGTCTTTCCCATCAGAGAACTTTCACTCTAGGGTTCCATTTTTACTCTGACCAACGGCCTTGATCTTCCATCCTTTGACCCTCCGACAGATTGATGGTTGTCGTTAACCTGGGTTTAAAACATGGATTCTCCTCCGATTTAATAGTATGACTCATAGCTTAAAATCTCCTGGTTTTTATTTTAAGCTTTTTCTATGGCTTTCCAAGCCTTAAGGGATTCTCGCCTTACTCCGAAAGCTACTAAGGCATTCTCTTTTTTCCATTTGGGTGATGGTTTGCATCCTGCAAACTTTCCATTTCACGGGTAGAGGGTTTCATAGGCTCAAATTCCTTTGGTTGCACAGGGACTTCCCTAAGGTATCGAGGCATTTCAATACCTATCTTGAGGTATCCTTGGTTTTCTTCCCAAAGTGATTTTCATGGTTTGAAAGTTTCCCAAATCGGAGACTTGTAGGCTTTCAGGGATATCCCTATAGTTAGTTTTTCTCACACATTTCATAGGAAACAATCATTTATCCATTTGACTCATGGATCCCTACTCGAAACCATACTAGGTTAATGAGTATTTTGATATGCCTAACCTACGTATTTTACAACATGAAAAATAAGCACATAATAAAAGGATTCCTTTCATTTTATATAGAAATATCTACTCATGAAAGCGATTCATTGAATACAATTATTCATACAATTTCACCATTACTCTAATGCATAGTCCTATTATTCATACAGTTTCACCATTGCTCTAATGCATAGTCCAATTATTCATACAGTTTCACCTTTACTAAAACAAAAACGATTGGTTTTAGTATTGCAAAACTCCTCTACAATGATCCTAAAGGTAACAAGATGGTCCACAGTTGAATGATATCTCCTAAACTCGGCCTAGCCTTTGACTCTTTTACCGTCAAATTTTCCATGTCACTGTCTCCCAAAACGCTCATGCAAGTTGACCAAAGATATTTATGACCGGCTATATATAAAACGTCATTAATATTTTAACAGACTTGTTATGTGTTGGAGGTAAATGCTCTTATGTGTTGGAGCTTTTATTGATGTTGTTTCCTAATCCATTTCCACAACTCTTATGGTTGTTTTGATGTATTTAAGGAAGAATGTTAACGATTTCTCATAATTTTTTCTCGAGGGCACTATTGTCTTCTTCTCGTGAAGAGCTTTTCAACGACTATCAATGTGCTCAAAATCGAGCTCCAGATCAAAAGTTATGGCCTTTTAGATTTTCTAAGGCTTTCATTGGACTAAAGCCACTGCATAGCCACATGGCTCCTTGTTACTCGCAACCTCCGATGTGGCACTTATGTGGCACCTACCACCTAACCCACCGGGCCCTCTGAACTATTGTTCATATTCATTTAGTGCATTCTTTTTCCATCGGAGTTCTCTTTGTCGGAGTCACATTCCACTCCAACTGGCACTCTCCGACAAAACTAACAGCCCTTGGAAGTGGGAAACCAACGACTCTGATTTCTTCGGAGTCTCCAACTCGCTCGGGTGTTAATGACCCTCCCATGTTCAAACTTATGCTTAACTTAAGTGGGGAACACAAATATCTACGGTATAGAAAGGATCTTACCTTCTCCTAGATCAATTATTCAAATTGCATCTCAGAGCTCCTCCGTTAGAATGTCTCCTTCTTGCAGCTCACTTCAAAAAGCACCTCATGATGTTCAATCCAGATCTCTTCTCGGAGCTCTTCCATTCTTGGTGGATCAACGATCAAGATTGTATCTTTGAGTTCTTTCCATCTTCGTAGATCAACAACCCCGATTGCATATCGAAGCTCCTTTGACCTTGATAGACCAACGGTCAAGATCTCCTCTCAGAGCTCCATCGCCAGAGTGTATCTCCATAACTCACTCCAATTTATCCCTTGCGATGGATGGACAGGATCTCTTTACGGAGATCTACAGCAAGGATTAAGACACATGTCTTTAGGTACGAGACCAACGAGGTTTGTACATGGTCTATTCTACGCATTTCAAAATTAACATGTGGTCACCTCTCTATACGTTGGATGCCACCTGTCCTGACACGTGGCACTCATAATTCGATAAAGGTCCTGCCTAAAAACCCAATTATGCTTGGCACATGGCGCCACACCCGTATGACACGTGGATCAATCTCTGTATGCAATGTGGACCAATGCAAATTTGATACGTCATCGTTGAATGAATGGTCCTTCCTAGTTCATAGGCTTATGGATATGAACCGATGGCTAGGATCTGATCTTCCTTTTTGTCGATCGATGGTCAGATGCCCTCTCGAAGTCCTTCCTGTCTACTCATCACTTACCTATGCTCTGAAGGTTGTTCCTCTGAGTTCTCGTTGGAAACCAGGAAGATCGACGACTAAGATCTACTCTCGCCCTTTCCACAATCGACGACTCTCATTGACTCTCAGAGTCCCTTTCCCACCGGGACTGCCACTCACTCTGACCGACCCTCTATAATGAATGATTAAGATCTATCAATCTACAAATCCAATGATCGACGATGAAGGAGACCTTCCAAAGGATTGAGCCCAAACAGGGACCCATCCTTAACCCTTAACAAATTAGGTACTAACACATGCCATTCCTAGGATCGTTTTGATTGCCATGTTGGCACCGCACATCATAATGATGTCACTCTACCCCTTTCCTTACTTCTAAGAGAATAAGAGGGACCTGCAACTAATCAACGACTGAGGTTTTATCTCTCCTTTACGTCGATCAACGAGTAGGATTAATTCTTTCCCTCTCTCGATCTATGGCCCAGATCTCCTGCAAAGTTCTTCCCATCGAATTGTATCCCATCTGAGACACTCGAATGCCACCCATCCGATGGATGGTGGAGATATTCCCGCACTCGAATCCAACGGTCAACGATGAAAGCGCATATTCAAATTAGGATTAAGCTCGATAGGGACCCACTCCCAGATCCTTCCACCAATTACAGGGTGTCACACAACATCTTTGGGTATGTAGACACACCCCATCAGCATGACGTCAACAAGATGTCACCTTCCCACTTAACCCTACTTAAACAAGAATCTACGAAGATCTATAGTTGAGAATCGATCTCACCTTCTACTATGATTTACGGTCCATATTGCACCTCAACTCTTTCCCATCAGAGAACTTTCACTCCAGGGTTCCATTTTTACTTTGGCCATACCCTCTGACCAACGGTCTGGATGTTCCATCCTTTCACCCTCCAATAGATTGATGGTTGTCGTTAACCTGGGTTTAAAACATGGATTCTCCTCTGATTTAATAGTATGACTCATAGCTTAAACTCTCCTGGGTTTTATTTCAAGCTTTTTCTATGGCTTTCCAAGCCTTAAGGGATTCTCACCTTACTCCAAAAGCTACTAAGGCATTCTCTCTTTTCCATTTGGGTGATGGTTTACATCCTGCAAACTTTCCATTTCATGGGTAGAGGGTTTCACAGGCTCAAATTCCTTTGATTGCACAGGGACTTCCCTAAGGTATCGAGGCATTTCAATACCTATCTCGAGGTATCCCTGGTTTTCTTCCCAATGTGATTTTCATGGTTTGAAAGTTTCCCAAATCAGAGATTTGTAGGCTTTCAGGGATATCCCTACAGTTAGTTTTTCTCACACATTTCATAGGAATCAATCATTTATCCATTTGACTCATGGATCCCTACTCGAAACCATACTAGGTTAATGAGTATTTTGATATGCCTAACCTACGTATTTTACAACATGAAAAATAAGCACATAATAAAAGGATTCCTTTCATTTTATACAGAAATATCTACTCATGAAAGCGATTCATTGAATACAATTATTCATACAATTTCACCATTACTCTAATGCATAGTCCTATTATTCATACAGTTTCACGATTACTCTAATGCATAGTCCAATTATTCATACAATTTCACCTTTACTAAAACAAAAAAGATTGGTTTTAGTATTGCAAAACTCCTCTACAATGATCCTAAAGGTAACAAGATGATCCATAGTTGAATGATATCTCCTAAACTCGGCCTAGCCTTTGACTCTTTTACTGTGACTTTCTAGCCAAAGGCTAATCTTCTTTTCCAAAATAATTCCATAAATCTTGGCAAAAATCGGGCTAATCATAATGGTCCTATAATTAGAGGGAATGTTTCTATCCCCATTTTTAAAAATAGGAACAATGAGGCTTTGTGTCCAGGGTATAGGGAATCCCTACTTGACTGCTAAATTGAAGAGCTTGTGTATGTAAGGGATAAGGATAGGCCCTCTTATTTTAAAAATTTCAGCTTGGTAGCCTTCAATGTCCTTAGCTTTCCCATTTGCAAGCCGCTTAACCCCGAACTCTATGCCATCTAAAGTAAAAACTTATTCCTTTGTAGGGACAATAGGAATGGTGTCCATGGCATTAGGGAACTCGTAAAGACTTTTAAGGTAGGAATTCTAGTCCCTTAAGGGAATCCTATTATTTTATTTAGTATTGTGGTTTAGAATTTGGCTCCAGAACTTCTTAGGATCCAACTTATATAGTTGTGAAAGTTGCTCTTGCCTTTTATTGATATAGTACCTTTTTTTCCTTTTAATTAGGGCTTTTTACGTATTGATCTTATCGAGTTTTAAGGACTCATTAGAAGCATCCCTAATGGATTTCCTAGAAATTTTACATTCTTTATCATACCAAGGGTTGGTCGTTCTATTATTCTTTTTATAGGACACCTCGAAAGAGAACTTGTTAATAGAAGTGGAAATGGTAGTTGTAAAATTATGATAGAGCTCTTCAATGTTGTCCTCATAAGTTAGAAGATTTAATTTACTATTTACATCCTTTAAGAAAATGTCAACTTTACTTTTGTCAAAGAAAAAATTCCTTTGATTATCATAATTCTCTTCAATGGTTCTCCTATGCATGGAAAAGTTTAGAGTTAGGGTTAAAGGTTTATGATGCTAATGGTCATTTAAAAGGTCAAAAGTTGTTATTTGGTTGGAAACAGGGATATCAGATATCACATAATCTACAACACTACTACCTAGCCCATGAATACAAGTCACCTGGTTGGAGTTTGGCCACTTCATTACTCCATTGCAAATTATTAGGTCCTGAGAGCTGTAGAGCTTCACCAACTCAATACCAAACAAATTCTCGATTAGGTATTCAGAGCTTCTTTTGTAGCTATTAGATAAAACAAGGTCCTCATATATCCATAAAGGATTATGGTTGGAATCAATACTTAAAAGAGTAACTTGTTTAGTTGTAGTCCTAGCATTAAAGTCTCCTAGCACGAGGATATTACCTTCATTTTTCAAACTATAAATATCTTCTTCTAAATTACTATAGGGGCAATTATTATCTAGATTGTTTTTCTTATAAAAAGTAGAATTAATAGGTGTAAAATAACAAATTGCTATATACATCTTCTTAGCATTGGTGTCTGAAATTTCTATCCAAATGTACTGATTGGGAGAGTCAATCTTCTGAAGTTAAATGTGAGGAGAAATTCTCTTTATAATATAACCATATATATATATATATATATATATATATATATATATATATATATATATAAAACCTTGAAATACAAAAAAAAACAAAAACATTAAAAAAGAAATTAAAAAAAATATTTAA
>JASDQU010100115.1:18908-51172 GCA_032191745.1 Picea mariana
TAGATAATGTTACTCAATGTATTCTCTGAAACTCCTCTAATTTTCACTCCTTGAATCCTCCCCAAAAAGAGGTTATAGAAAGAATGGTAGACTTTATTCAATTCTGGTCTATTCAGAAGACCCAACTTGTACAGCATGCCCCGCGCTCAATATTTAACATCTGATTCTGAAACTCACACAAAAGAAACTAAAGTCCTTAATATTTCCAATGGAAGTGGTCTCACTACATTTGGAGTCTGTATGAAAAAGTTATGACTGTTTTACCTAAAACACCTGTTTATTGACTAGTTTCAGGACTAGTCACAAACCCTATATTCCACAGAGTGTATCTACATAATTATAGCGAATCAAGAGCTGAAATTTTTACCAGAGGTACCTTGATATGTCTTCTCAATACCATAGTGATTTCACCATCTGAATCATTCAAAAAAAAAAGTTATAGCAAAAATGATAAGATGACCTGAAAATAACATACCTTAGAACACATCACCAAAAGACTTCATCCTCCCTTGAAATCCAGCCTTCTTTTACTTCTTCTTCCCTCTGAAATTCGACTTGTATCAAATGAATGTATAATGATATTTATTTATACCATTTATGTCACTTCCTTTTAACATTAGGGCCGACCTGACACTTTCTTATTTTGTAATTATTTTCTTTAATTATTTTCAGGGCCTACATGTACTTCCTTTTTCAATTCACTTTGTCATCTTAAAAAATTCATTTCTCCTCAACCATGAGGATCCATGTGATGTGCCACATACCACCGGAAACAACATGATGTATACTATCCATTCATAGGTGTTGTATATGCATGTGCATTTTCCTTCATGTCCAAATACCTTTATCAATCTTGCGGTCCAAAACCCATGACTAGGGTTGACATCAATGACAACAATCAATCTTCCAACAACTCTTTCACATCTGAGGGACAATTGTATGGACAAGATGATAATGCATATCCTTCATCTTCCCCATCAGGTAATGTTGAGGATTCAACACTTCAGCATAGTGGTGACACATGTGAGGATTCATATGTGTTGGCACTTAGACATGATGAGATTAGGAGGTTGGATGACCTACCGGTGGGTGTAGACATGGCTTCCAGGAAGGCATGTATGGAGAATGATGAGCTTCCTATGATGAGTGAGCTATGTTTTTCATCTTCTCAGTCACCTATGTTATCCACGACACATGAGCATATTAGTGGCATTCTCGATATGGTAGAGGATCCTTGTGTGGGGATTGTACACAAGGAACATATCGATTTGTAGGCCCAGGAGGAGAGGTATGGCTTGGATATAGTTGAACTTACACATACCTATCAGTATGAGGAGAGTGAATCACCACTCTTGGAGATTCCATTGATGGACCAGGTTGTGGAGATCAACAACTTGTTGGGACATTTACTCCCAGGATTGATCTACAGTGATGAGTATGCACTCCTTATTGGTCGGAATGACCATAGCACGTGTCTGGGCACATCTGTATGTGATCCAGACACAGATGATATTAGTAGGGTGAGTGCACAGGAGGATACAACTGCCTATACAGAATATGGTGTGATTCAGATAGGGGTCGCAGTTGGTGATGCTATGCAGTGGCATACAAAAGGACTTAGTAGCACAGGGGATAGTGGGCACTTCAGTGCCTTATATTTTGAGGAGTGTGTTGTTGGGGATTCCATTGTTGACACTAGCAGTGAGAGACATCGGGTAGCACCTCAACGGGATTGTGACTAGGAGTCACGACACTTGGCAGGATAGTTGAGATTCAATGAGGACATGATCATGGCAGCCACTAGATGCATTGATGATACACATGCATTGGTGACAGGTTATTGTTGGAGGGCCTCGATGGAACAGGATAGTTCATATGGGGGAATTTCCATTGATGACTTCTATACACTCAGGGAGAGAGTGATTGTGATGAGGGCTGACTACCAGCTATTGTTGAGGGATAGGGATTACCTATTGGAGGTTAGTGAGATGTATCACAGGGCACTGAGGGAGCAGGAGGTTGAGGTGGACTGACTCACTCATGAGTTGGTGAGCACACATAGATTCTCGGAAGGCACATAGACAACCCTTCAAGAATCAAAGTCCAGATCAGAGGATCTCCTTGAGGAAATTAGACAGATATCCACTACATCTATTTTAGCAGAGAGTCAGATATATCCCTCAACCACATTGCGAGAGGATGTTGGTGGTTTAGCAGTGGAGCACCAATTGAGGGAGGAGCATGAGGAGTACCCAGGATCACTGATGAGTATGGAGAGATATGATCCAGAGATACATGAGGATGTCCATAGGTCATAGGGACCACCCTTCACGAGGGGTGTTGAGATAGTTGAGCACACACGTACACATGGGGATTCCAAAGCCAGGGGAAGCTATGAGGACACTTCCCTTTGTGTTCCAGGATTGGTTGACCTTCATGTAGAGGATGACCCCGTAGTACACCCAGGATCCAGGATGTTGCAATTGTATACAGGAGATCACATGAGTATGCAGGGGCATACAGTGATGAGTGGTAGTTCACAGAGACATACAGAGTTGTACAGTGGGATTCAGGGGGATGCACTGGATTGCAAGGAGGATATGTACTTAATAGAGCATGGAGATTCCTCTCCCTTGCAGCAGTATATAGATCTGGGAGATCACCTTTACCATAGCAGTAGTTGTGTGAGTGATGATGAATGGAAAATGATTGACCCATAGTTGGTGGAGGTACCTACCATTGTACCTGATGGTTGGTGTTCAGTGATGAGTATAGGCGATTATTTACCATGGGTGCCGATGGATGAGATTTTGGTTAAGTCCTTTGGATTGACCAAAGCATATGATACTTTCAAGTCCTATAGTGGGTTGCATATATTTCTGATAGAATTTCCTGATACTTTCATTGACAAGAGAATAGGGGGAGCTAAATAGTGTCAAGGGACATGGAGAGTTGGTAGGCCAAGACCACTTGACATGAGTGTCTTGATTGCATTCATCAGGATAGGGGTGGATCATCAGGGGTAGACAGTTGAGGCCATGGACATGATGGGGAGTATCCTAGGCCATGCGACAGAGGATATCTTAGAGGTTGCTACATATTCAGACTCTCATTGGGATGAGGGTGGAGTTCTTTCGACAGTTACCGGTAGGGCACAACAACAATTAGTGGGGATTGGAAGTGATGAACTTCCAAATTTGACATGGGATCTGGGAGTCCATTTGGTCAATTGTTTGTTTCATCTTATGAGGATCCAAGAGTGGAGGGTCCAGTATGGATACTTTGAGCATACACTCATGATCAGAGTAGAGCAACATCGACATGATGGTCCCTGTCAGAGACTAGCATGGGACCCTGCGATTACAGGACCAGACATTTCATTGACTGATGGATAAGAGTGGACGTTTGCAGGGGGGAGTCACTTTGATTTTCCATTGAGTTTCAGTATTGGGGAGAGCACGTCACTGACTAGTGATTCCTTGAGGTCTTGTAGTACCTCACTATGGAAGCAGCATGTTTAGTCAGTGGGGGTCGTGTTGAGTTTGGTATGGTTTGGTAGGATAGACCCATTTTGGGTTGAGACCATGTCTTATTTGCAGGAGACTCATGGTGTTGATATGTTACAAAAATATACTCCACAGGGCATTATAGTTGACATTCTTATATGGGATCCATGGATTGGAGTGCTTGGTAGTTCAACGTTTGATGGAGTTGAGTTTCGAGTAGAGTGGTTACTTAGGGAGTTGACTGAGATTCCTCAGCCATTGATCATCCTACTCATCAGGAGCATGTGGGTGTCATGCATGGTGAGAACTTGGAGATACCACATCTTGAGGGGAGTCTACCTTGTGTCACACAGGTGGATATGGGACCCCGGTATCATATGCAGTTGGATTCAGCTATTACTTGAGGACAAGCAATATTCCGGCAGGGAGGACTGTAATGTCCCCATTTTGGGACATTATAACTTTACAGAGTGCTATGCCTACCAGAGTAGCTAGATAGGGGTGACAGAGAGTTCAAGATATATTGAGGGGTTTTATTGGGCCCGACTTGCATCGTTCATCATCAGGATCCATTCCACACAACTTGGTTTTGGTTTTGTTGCATTCCGAGGATTTCCATAATTTTGAGTTATTATGGGTCATATCTTAATTAATTTCACTAAGAATGTCATAATGGGCATATTACTTGGAGAAACCTCTTAGTGTAATAGCTCATTGGAATCAGGAAGAAGAGCACTGTAGGATAAGATGATGAGAAGTGACTTTCAGTGGCCAGAGAAGCCATAAGGATGTATAAATCACTTTTTAGAGGTAAAATGATTAATTAATTAATTAAGTGATTTAGGGTTTCAACAACGAATTAGGGTTTCAACAGTGAATTAGGGTTTTGGAAAGCTATAAGAGAAGAGTCAGCGACCTAATTCATGATTATGCAGATTATGACTTGTCATTGAGGAGAAGAGGCACATCTCAGAAGAGATAGTTCAGTGGATTCTAGGAGGAAGACACCAGTTGGATGATTTCGATGTTGAGAGACACACCCTAGTCACCGGGGAGATCATTAAGGTCTTCCATCATTCTTCAGCAACAGTTACACAGTGTTCAGCAGCAAACGCACATTCATCCAGAGTGAGGGCACAGCTTCTGAGAGGAATTTTAGTCGACTTATCCCATCCATGGAGAATTCTGAGATTTCCCTCCGACCCATTTGAGAGGAAGGCAAGGCGCATCTTTTTCCTAGTTCCTCATCATATTTTGACGGAGGAATCAAATGGGGTGCATTTTCTAGAATTGGATGTGCGACACTTTTGGCAGATAGATTTGGGGTTCCAGAGTGAGCATCAAGCCATATTCAGGAAAACCCTTCCGACCCATTTCCCAGTAGACCAAGGCAGTCATTTTGAGACACATCTCGTCCGATTCCGACAGTGGAATCACTAGGATGCATTTTGCTAGAGAAAGAGATATGCATTCTCCCAGGGGGATCCATCTAGGGTTCAAACTCACCAGTAGAAGGGTCCAACAGTTACCAGTACTGAGGACTAGAGCAGGGTGCATCATTTGGGATAGTTTCTAGGCCATTCCGAGAAGTACAGCTCCTAGGGCGAACTTTGCAAACTTCCAGCAGTTACCGTCAGAGCTGCCATAGTCCCAGTGCATCCATTGATTCCGCAGTGCTCCCATATTCTAGGTATTATCTTTTAGTTGCTTATTTATATTCCGGCTAAGATCCCTTGTCTGTTGATCTGGTCGAGTATTATCAGTTTATTCAGCCGCATTTGACCATTTTGTAATCCACACAGATATCATAATATAAACTTTGCAGTCCTTTATCACATTTGTTATTTGTATGATCGTTTATATGTTGTAAACGATTAATCCTACACACACATTAGCAATGTTTCCTAGACTAGTCAAGTCAGGAACATCACATTTTGTAATACAAAATCACATTTAAATCCTCCCCCAAAAAAGATACTTAAAGTTTAAACTTGTTCTCTAGATATAGAGATCACAAAAGAGATTTTTACAAAGTTGTACTCTTTGACAATGAAAAGAATCAAACATTACGGTCCATTACTATGACCGTCCAACTTAAAGTGAGTGCATGAAACTACTAATCCCTTCTCCCGAGCCCACATTGATCAACTAATTCTATAAACTTTTTTTTCAAAGAATGTGACATCCCCTCAAGAATGTGACATCCCCTCCTACCATTTTCTAGAGACGAGGAATGAGTTTGTTTTCGGGATAAAATGACATAGAATCAAATTTTTGTTTCTAGGTTGATATGATAGCATTTCGTTTTATTTTAATATTAACATCACTCACATTTTGCTAATATGTAATAAAAAACGAATCTGTCCATCATTCATGATTAGCTTTTTCCATCTCCTATAGATTTCCTTGGTGCAAAGGAGGAGATATCTTTGGTTAACGTCCCCGGTAAGATAAGGTTACACGGAGATGAACAATATATCTTGTTTTATTTGAATATTGGAATCTTTTTCTTTTGTTGGGTTCAGGTTAACGAGCGTGCAACTTTAATCTGCAAACAAACTCAGCTTCCATTGGAGGAGATTTCCACGAAGAGAGACGACGAGACGTGGTCAAACACAGTAGTGGAGTTTGGTTTAAAAAAATAAAATAAATGTTAATTTTCCGTGCAGGCTAATTTGGGGTGCAAAGTAAGCTTCGTTCACTGAACGGAATAGTGATGTTTCTGTTTGTAAGTGACAAAACGGTTGGCTTTCAATAGAGCCCAGAAATGCCGTATATGGAGGTCTGGCGTGTAATCTACAACTATTTAAGGACAAAATAGATAAATACCCTATTTTACCGGTCGGTGGATCTTCGTGATTGATCTTCCATCATTGGAATTTGATGATGAAGTTGTTACTGGTGATTTTGCATGATAAAGTTATATGTGTTGAGTGCAACCAGTAATAAGGTAAGGCTTCACTCCTTCCCCAATTACTTAAGTATGCTTCTTTCGTTGATCAACTTGGGGAGGAGATAAAGCTTCAACCCAATTCAATGCTTATTTCCACAGTATCGGGGGGTTTTTCTGTAGAAAATCATATATGTACAGAGATGGATTCACAATAGGTGAAAATTGACCCCATGATCATTAAGTAGTTTATGTTTTATAATTTATTTTTGGGGATTTTGGATCCATTTGACATAATCATTTTTTATTCGACAAGCAAAATGTAACACACCCAACCCCCTAAGTAACCTTTTTAGAGATGGGGTTATAAAATTTTCACTTGTTTCTCAACCATCTTGAAGCTCCTTATCAAGGGCACCATTGTCTTCTGCTCGTCAAGAGCTTTCTATCCATTGTCACCGTGCTCAAAACCGAGCTACAGATCAAAAGTTACGGCCTTTTAAATTTTCTAAGGCCTTCATTGGACTAAAGCCACTACACGACCACGTGGCTCCCTGTTAATCACAACCTCCGATGTGGCATTGACGTGGTGCCTACAACATAGCCCACCGACCCCTCTGAACTACTGTTTAGATTCATTTAGTGCATTCTTTTTCCATCGAAGTTCTCTTCGTTGGAGTCACATTCCACTCCAACTGGCACTCTCTGACAGAGCTAACAATTCTTGAAATTGGGCAACTAACAACTCTGATTTCTTCGGAAACTCCAACTCGCTAGGGTGTTAAGGGCCCTCTTGTGTTCAACCTTATGCTTAACTTAAGTGGGGAACACAAATATCTACGGTAGAGAACGTGTCTTACCTTATCCTAGATCAATGGTTCAAATTGCATCTCGGAGCTCCTCCATTAGAGTGTCTCCTCCTTGCAACCCACTTTGAAAAGCACCTCATGATGATCGGTCTAGATCTCCTCTCGGAGCTCTTCCATTCTTGGTGGATCAACAATCAAGATTGTATCTTGTAGCTCTTTCCATCTCGACAGATCAACAACCTCGATTGCATCTTGAAGCTCCTTTGACCTTGACAGATCAACAGTCAAGATCTCCTCTCGGAGTTCCATCGTCAAAGTGTATCTCCATAACTCACTCCAATTTACGCCTTACAATGGATGGTCAGGATCTCTTCACAGAGATCTATGGCAAGGATTAAGACACATGTCTTTAGGTACGAGACCGACAAGATTTGTACATGGTCTATTCTATGCATTTCAAAATTAACACGTGGTCACCTCTCTATACGTTGGATGCCACCTTTCCTGACACGTGGATCAATCTATGTATGCCATGTGGACCAATGCAAATTTGATATGTCATTATCGAATGAACGGTCCTTCCCAATTCGTAGGGTTATGGCTCAGAACCGATGGCTAGGATCTAATCTTCCTTTTTGTCAATCTGATCTTCACCTATGCTCCAAAGGTTGTAACTTGTTCCCCTGTGTTCTCATTGGAAACCACAAAGATCGATGGCTAAGATATACTCTCGCCCTTTCCACAATCGACGACTCTCGTTGACTCTCGGAGTCCCTTCCCCACCAGGACTGCTACTCACTCCAACCAACCCTCTCCAATGAATGGTTAAGATCTATCAATCTACAAATCCAACGATCGATGATGAATGAGACCTTCCAAAGGCTTGATCCCAAACAAGGACCCATCCTTAACCCTTAACAAATTAGGTACTGACACGTACCATCCCCAAGATCATGTTGGCTACCATACTAGAACTGCATGTCATAACGATGTCACTCTACTCCTTGACTTACTTCTAAGAGAACAGGAGGGACCTGAGACTAATCGACGACTGAGGTTTAATCCCTCCTTTACATCGATCAATGACTAGGATTAATTATTTCCCTCTCTCGATCTACGACCTAGATCTCCTTCGCAGTTCTTCCCATCGGATTGTATCCCATCTGAGACACTTTGATGGCACCCATATGATGGATGGTGGAGATCTTCCCGCACTCGAATCCAATGGTCAACAATGAAAGAGCATATTCAAATTAGGCTTGAGCTCGAAAGGAACCCACTCCCAGATCCTTCGACCAATTACAGGTTGCCACGCAACATCCTTGGGTATGTAGACACTCCCTGTCAACAATATGTCACCTTCCCACTTAACCCTTCTTAGGCAAGAATCTATGGAGATCTACGGTTGAGAATCGATCTCACCTTCTACCTTGATTTACGGTCCAGATTGCACCTTGGGTCTTTCCCATCAGAGAGCTTTCACTCTGGGGTTCCATGGTTACTTTGACCATATCCTCTGACCAACAGTCTGGATCTTCCAGCCTCTGACCCTTTGACAGATTGACGATTGTCGTTAACCTTGGTTTAAAACATGGATTATCCTCGGATTTAATAGTATGACTCAGAGATTAAACTCTCAGGGGTTTTATTTCAATCTTTTTCTATGGATTTCCAAGCCTTAAGGGATTCCTGCCTTAATTTGAAGGCTACTAAGGCATTCTCTTTTTTTCATTTGGGTGATGGTTTGCATCCTTGATCTAGGTGGGTATTGGTGGCCACCCAACTATTCCAACTGGCTCCTCTTGTCCGTTTTTGTTCAACACATTCTTCAGTACTTCTTTGTAATTGTGGGTTCTGTTAGCACTGAGACTCACCCTCTGATTGCAAGAGGATAAGACCAGTACCCATCAAAATTGTAATACCCCAAGGATGTGCCCCAGTTATATTATGAATTGTAATCATGTTCATGAATTGTAAATCATGTTTTGTAGGATAGTGAGATGAGTATTGATAAGCTGGTGGACTTATGTGTTTATTAGGTTGGAGAGCCTAAGTGTTAAAGGACATGAGCCTATTTTTGTATATGTAATTATGCAGATAATTAATATAATATATAAACATTGATGCGTGTGGACCGACCACGAAAAAAGAGTGACGGGGGACTAAGCTTCCACAGAATGGGTAAGAGAGAGGGGGTTGAAAGGTTGGAAAAGGGGCTAAGCTTGAGGGCTTAAGTCCTTGAATAATAATTTATTATTATTCCAAAGTGGTGTGAAAGGTATGTTTTTATCCTAAGTCCTGGGAGAGGCAATGCATGCAGCTCCAATGTGAGCAAAAGGGAATGCATACTTTATGGAGTGCATGCAGCTTCATGGGAAACATGTGTCGACCCAGGCACATGTAATTTAACCCAAGATTTGAGTTGTGATGGGGGTTTGTCCTCCATTCTTTCATCCGTTGTCTGAACTGTGTTACCTCTGTGATCAACCTCTGCTTAATTTTCTTGTCACGCATTCTTGATAACCAGAACTGGAAGTCGACCAGTGTATTCCTGTGAATCTCTTGGCCTCTGTATTCGACCTTTGCAAGATTCACGTACACATCTGAAACCCGAAACCGTGAGGTCATCCTGTAATGTTTTCTTGAGAAGCCAACACATCCTCTGTTTGTACTCGTTTTACCTCTGCGTTGGACCTCAGCATAACCACGCACATATGAGAAAGTGTGTCATGTGAACCCAGGTTTATCCACACTGCAAATCCGAGTTCATGCTTAACTGTTTTGGGTTGATGTCTTACTAGAAATCTAAGAATATCGTAATTGTTTATGTCGTGTGTGTTTTAACTGTGGGTTGTTGTGGCCACGCAGTCCCTTGGCTGAATGTGATTGGATACCGTCATCTATTCCTTGCTGAGCCTTATTGTTGTCTTCCTTGTGTTGGAACGGAGTTGAAGAAGCAGGTTGTCAGGCCTGTGAGTGACTCTCTCCAGGTGAGAGAGTGCGTGGAGGAAGTGAGAACTCCTGGAAGGGGTTCTGTAGCTTCCACAGAGCTCGAAGAATTCCACTTCGGCCTGTTGCTAAAGCCCAAGGTAAGGGAGGTTTAGCAACCGAAGGACTGTCTTGGTGACAGTGAAGGTGTATACTCCTAGGGTGAGACAAGCATGTGGGGAATGAGAGTCTATGAGCAGTGGGAATAAGTGGCTCCTGGGAGAGAATCCATCCTCATAAACTGTGTGTCTTCCTATTGACCTTGCCTAGCCTAGAATTCCCTTGCCCGGTGGAGCTTAGTCCCAGCTCAGGAGTGACCTACTACTTAGAGTGATGACCAGCACGGTCTAAGGCTGGGAGGTTCGTGGAAGGTCTACACACAGTTGGTGGTGTTACGCCAATTTAAAATATAAGTATTAATTTTGTACTTAATTTATGTGTGATGCATGTCTATGTCTTGAAATGTTATCATGTATTTCGTTGCAAGTCTGAATTGTTGTTAATTCCATTAAGTCTGTATGACCACAGTAACTCCATGTTAAATGTGTTAATTTGATTTAATGCATATTATTTATAAGTATATATGTGTGTGTGTGTGTGTGTGTGTGTTCTATGCAGTAGCATTGTCCGACAGTGGGAGTTGATGGTCAAGGACTTTACAATATGGTATCATAGCCATAGTTTCAACGCTGATCCTGGATGGGTTGGATAAGTGGTCTTTGGACCCAAGGTTTCGAGTGGAAATGGTGTTCGGATGGAACCAATTTCAAACCTTATAATGTTTCTGAGTGCCAAGGGGTTACTTGGTCGTGTTACAAATCTCAGGAGGAGTAGAAGTAGAATAAAACTGTAGCCGACATGGTAATTGACCATAGAGAGAAAGATCTCAACACTTGGGGTGTGGGAGTCGTAGGATCTATTCGAAAGGAAGGGAAACCCTTTTACGACCGTCGGATCTGGAGAAGGTGCAAGAGGGTTATCTTGGAAGCCTATTGAAGTTCGGGAATCGGAAGAAGCAGGGTGCGTTGAGGCACAAACTTTCGAAGTCCAAAGCTCTGAAGTCCTGGAAGAGATATACACCGTAGATCTAAGGGGAGAAACTTGACCGTTAGATCTTGGAGAAGTTGTGCACGGGTTATTCATGAGAATCCTTCGGAGTTCGCAAATTGAAAGATTTAAAGTGAAGAGAGGTGAAAACCTTTGAAGTAAGAAATCATGAAGTGGATCTCGACCGTTGGTTGCGGGAGAGATAAGGATCGTTGATTATTTAGGGAGAGTTCAGAACTGCGACAATCAAGAGAAGGGGAATGTGCTGACGCACAAACTTCTGAAGCTTGAAGTTTTGAAGTGAAAGGGTAGACTTGGTGGGGCCGGATAACGTCACCTGGGTTGATGTGGACCTTTCTAAGAATACCATGTGCCATCACCTTAGTTGGTGGCAACTGTACTATGTGGGCCCAGAGGATAAAGAAGCCGAAATTTTGTAATTCGGGAGATTGAAAGGGAAGCAAGCGGGAAAGCTTTCGGAAACCGAAGTCTCGAAGTTCTGAAGATCCAAAGTCCCGGAACTCAGACACCTAAAGTTCCATAGTAAGTGTTAGCCGTCGGATCCTGTGTAGACGTGGACTGTTGTTCCACTCTACTTCGTGAGTTCGTTAATTCGGAACTCTGAGAGATTGTTGTGATGCGCTTTGAAATTCTGAGGAACGAAGACCTGAGTAGCACCTTTTTATCTAGTGCCTAGTCATGACCCATGGTCGCGTGGGTTGGGGGATTGAGAAAAGGGGCTAGTGCCCAAAAAATTAGAAGAGAAGAGCTCCGAAAGAAGAAATCTGTGGGGATTCTTGATTGAACGAGAATCACAGAGAATGGAAACTGAACGTTTGCTTGAATTAGATTTTTTTATAAATGCTGAGGGATTTGTTAAGGAATAATGGATTGAGAAATTCTGGTTGTCTACACATTGTGTTTGCAGAAGTTTAACGAGTTCCAGAACTGATTAAAGTTTCCACTGAGTGCAAAGAAATGGAGGAGACACATAATGCTTCCAGTTCAAAGAATGAATCTAAAGGGATGGATGTTCATTTGGGAGTTGAAGGGTCAAAATCCAATGGGCATGGAGAAGAGATAGATAAGGAAGGGCATATGATGAAAATCATTGAAAGATTGCATAAATGTGCCCAAACTCACTGGGCAGATAGCAGAAATCTCATGTAAGCTAAGGAACAACAAGGAGAATTCAAATTAAAGTTGATGAAGAGTCTGGAAAGAATAGAAAAGAAGTTGGACAAGGAGAAAGACTCGAGCAAAATAGGGAGTCACCAGACTTCTGAGGGAATAAGATCAAGGAGTGTTGGTAGACACCATCATCACTCCCAAGGTCGCTCAAAGAGGAGGGCACACAGTAGTTCAAGCTCATCTCCTACCAGAAAGCACAAGAGATCTAGAGTGGATGAATTGAAGGGTGAAATGAACAAGATTAATCCTCCTACATTTGATGGAGAACACAAGAAGGATGAAGATGCCGAAACGTGGTTGCTTGGCATGAGGAAATATTTCCAACTGCAAAATTATTCCTCTCATGCAGAAGGTAGAATTGCAATGTCTCAATTGAAAGGAAAAACATGCATGTGGTGGGATGAACTTGTGTAGGTGTAGCACATTAGAGAGAAAGATATCACTTGGAAATAATTCAAGAGGTATTTCGAGAAGAAATACTTGACTAAAAGATACTATGACAAAAAGATGAAAGAGTTCTTTGAACTCAAGATGGGCAGCATGACCATTGATGAATATGAACGAAAGTTTTTGGAGTTACTGAAGTATGTTCCGTTCATCAAAGACGAGACTGTCAATATTCAGAGGTATCTGAGTGGACTGCCACCTTCCATTGGAGACAGGATTCAGTATGATGATCCTAAGACTATGGAAGAAACGATAAGAAGAGAGAAATGCTTATATGAACAACAAGGAGAAAATCCTACTTTCTGGAAGGCTTGGAAAGACAAGAAGAAATTCAAGATGGATCAGAAGAAGAAGGGAAATAAGACACCCTTTTTTAGAAATAGTCCTCAGGGACAACCATCTTTTAGAGAGCCCAGGAAGGCTGAAGTGGGTGGGAAAATGCCAAGACCACCACCTATGGAAGGTTGGGGTTGTAAAGGGAACCATAGGTACAGATATTGCCCCCACAGAAATGATAAAGTGAGAGCTATCCACAATGTACAATAGTCTGAAACAGTGGAGGAAATGGGCAGTAGAATGCCAAGGATCTACGTAGCCCTGGACAACAAGAAAGATGAATATCAATCACACATGATTGAAGTGGAAGGTATGATCAATAACCATGCCTTTACTATTTTAATTGATTTAGGGGCTAGCCATAGTTATATATATCCTAGAGTGGTGGAAAGTTTGCAATTTTCGATAAGAAAACATGAAAAGTCTTGGTTAGTGCAGCTGGCTACAAGAACCAAGAAAAAAGTCACTGAAATGGTTAAGTCCTGTCCTGTGGACATGAATGGACTGAGCTCAAAGGATGGATTGAACATTCTTCCTTTAGGTTCTTATGAATGTTTAATTGGGATCAAATGGTTGGACTAACACCATGCCATATTGGACTGTCGTAACAAGGCATTCACTTGCCTGGATGAGGAAGGAAATCGGAAAATAGTCCAAGGAATTCCCAGAGTTGTTGCTATTAGAGAAATCTCAACAATGCAACTAAAGAAGTGCTACAGAAAAGGCTGTCAATTTTTAGCAGCCCATGTGGAGGAAACACCTAAGGATAAGGTGTCAAATATTAGAGATCATGCGGTACTAAAAGAGTTTTAAGTTGTATTTAGGAGGTACCCGAACTACCCCCGAAGAGAGATATTGATTTCTCTATAAACTTGATGCCTAGAGTAGCTCCAGTGTCGAAATATCCTTACAAAATGAGTACGCCAGAGCTGAAAGAGATGTAATTGCAGCTTGAAGAGATTCTAAAGAAGGAGTATATACACCCAAGCGTTTCACCTTGGAGTTCCCCGGTCCTATTTGTGAAGAAGAAATTTGGGACGTTGAGATTGTGTATTGGTTTTAGATAATTGAACGAAGTAACTGTAAAGAACAAGTATCCTCTGCCGAGGATTGATGACCTCTTTGATCAGTTGAAGGATGCCAAGATATTTTTGAAGATAGACCTCAGGTCAGGATATCATCAGGTAAGGATAAAGGATGAAGACATCATCAAGACCACCTTTAGAGCAAGGTATGGTCATTACGAGTTCACAATGGTTCCGTTTGGGCTGTCAAACGCATCCGTTGTTTTTATGTGCCTGATGAATGGTGTATTCAGGGACTATCTAGACAAGTTTGTCATAGTATTCCTGGATGACATTCTGGTGTATTCCAAGTCGGAGGAAGAGCATGAACAACATCTGAGGATGGTGTTGCAGGTGCTAAGAGAGCACCAACTATATGCCAAGTTGAGAAAGTGCTCATTTTATTAGGAGCAGATCCATTACTTGGGGCATATTATTTCGAAGGATGGGATAGTTGTAGATCTTGAGAAGATTGAGGCCATTAAAGAATGGTCAGTGCAGAATGTGACAGAAGTCAGATCCTTTATGGGTCTAGATGATTATTATAGAAGGTTTATTGAAGGGTTCTCGAGGATAGCTCACCCCATCAATTCCTTGCAAAGGAAGGAGAAGAAGTTTCAGTGGATAGAAGATTGTGAGAAACACTTTCAGCGATTAAAGCATCTGTTAACCAGTGCTCCAATCCTGAGGATTACAAACCCAAATGAAGATTTTGTGGTGTGCACAGATGCATGCAAAGAGGGACTGGGAGGATTCCTCAGTCAGAATGGATTCGTAATATGTTATGAATCCAGAAAGTTGAAAGAGCATGAAAGGAACTATGCAACTCATGATTTGGAGTTGGAAGCCGTAGTACACACTCTAAAGAAATGGAGGCATTACCTCATGGGAAGGAGGTTCAAACTGAGAACAAACCACAACAGTCTAAAATATTTGTTTGATCAACCAACTTTGAATGCTAGGAAAATTAGATGGTTGGAGTTTCTTTATGAGTACGATTTTGATATCAAGCATATCAAAGGAAAGGAAAACAAAGTGATTGATGTGCTCAATAGGAGAGTGCATGAATTGCATGTTATAGGCATTAGCATGTACCAAACTAATATTAAAAGAAGAATTTTGGAGGCTGCAAATACAGATTTGTAGTACAGGGATTTGGTAGCAAAGCTACAACAAGGTAAGATGCCACAGAAAGTGGAGAATTATAAATTGGAAAATGACGGAACACTTCTGTACAAGAACAAAATTTGTATACCTAATGTCCATGACTTGAAACTTATGATTTTGAATGAAATTCATAATGTGCCTTATGTAGGGCACCCTGGATATCAGAAAAATGTGGCAACAGTCAAAAGCAATTACTTCTGGCTAGGTATGAAGAAAAAGATTGCAAAATACATCGCCAGATGTATGGAGTGTCAGAAGGTTAAACCTGAACATAGGCACCCAGTAGGGTTGCTGCAGCCTTTACCCATTCCTGAGTGGAAGTGGGAGGTAGTGACAATGGATTTCATCATGGGATTGCACAGAATAGGCAAGCAACATGATTCAATCATGGTAGTAGTGGAAACGATTACAAAAGCTTCCCATTTCATTCCATTAAAGACTACTCACAAGGCAACGGATGTTGCCGACATCTTTATGAAAGAAGTGGCATGATTGCATGGAATTCCCAAGACAATTGTGTTTGTCAGAGACCCAAAATTTACCTCAAATTTCAAGGGGTTCGGAATAAAACTGAACTTCAGTACAACCTATAATCCTGAGTTGGATGGGAAGACAGAGCAGGTGAATTGAGTAATAGAAGACATACTGAGGATGTATGTTATGGACAAACCATCGAAATGGGAAGACTACCTACACTTGGTAGAATTCGCCTACAATAATGGGTATCAAGCATCGTTGAAGATGAGCCCATTTGAAGCACTTTTTGGAATAAAGTGCAATACTCCAGTAAGCTGGAATAACCCAACTGATAGAGTAGTAGTTGGTCCAGAGTTGCTCAAAGAAATGGAAGAACAAATGTTAAAGATTAAGCAGAATTTGAAAGTTTCCCAAGACAGGTAGAAAAGTTATGCTGATAAAAACAGAACCCATAGAGAGTTTAAAGTGGGTAACCATGTTTTCCTGAAAGTAAAAGCCAATAGAAGTTCCCTAAAGCTGGGAAGCTTCTCCAAGTTGGCAGCCAGATTTTGTGGGCCATTTGAAATCCTAGAAAGGATTGGGCCATTTGCATATATGCTTGCATTACCTGCATCCATGACTGTACATAATGTGTTTCATGTTTCATTTCTTAAGAAATATATACCCGATGCTAATCATGTAATCGATTGGAATGTGATTCTGGTGGAGAAAGAATGTGTCTTGCAAGTGCATCCTGTGCGCATATTGGACAGGAAAATAAAACAGCTCCAGAATCGATCCATAGAGATTGTAAAGGACCAGTGGACCTGGTAGGGACCCGAGGATGCGACATCGGAGCATGAGGATGCTATGCGGGTAGAATACCCGCATATTTTTGAAGATTTTGAAAATCTTGCTGATGTTGTGTAAAAGTTGCACTGAGGAAAGTGAAAAAATAAGGGGAGGGGATTGTAATACCCCAAGGACGTGCCCCAATTATATTATGAATTGTAATCATGTTTATGAATTGTAAATCATGTTTTGTAGGATAGTGAGCTGAGTATTGATAAGCTGGTGGGATTATGTGTTTATTAGGCCGGAGATCCTAAGTGTTAAAGGCTAGGAGCCTGTTTTTATATATGTAATTATAAAGATCATTAATATAATATATAAACATCGTTGCATGCCAACCGACCACGAAGAAAGATTGATGGGAGACTAAGATTCCACAGAATAGGTAAGGGAGAGGGGGATGAAAGGTTGGAAGAGGGGCTAAGCTTGAGGGCTTAAGTCCTTGAATAATAATTTATTATTATTCCAAAGTGGTGTGAAAGTTATTTTTTTATCTTAAGTCCCGGGAGAGGCAATGCATGCAGCTCCAACATGTGAAAAAGGGAACACATACTTGATGGAGTGCATGCAAATTCATGGGCGACATGTGTCGGCCCAAGAACATGCAATTTAACCCAAGAATTGAGCTGTGATGGGGGTTCGTCCTCCATTCTTTTGTCCGTTTTCTAAACCGTGTTACCTCTGTGATCGACCTCTGATTAATTTTCTTGTCACACATTCCTGATAACCAGAACCGAAAGTCGACTGGTGTATTCCTGTGAATCCCATGGCCTTTGTATTTGACCTTTGCAAGATTCACGTATGCATTTGAAACCTAAAACCGTGAGGTCATCCTGTGATGTTTTCCTGAGAAGCCGACGCATCCTCAGTCTGTACCCGTTTTACCTTTGCATTGGACCTCTGCATAACCACGCACATTTGAGAAACCAGTCGAGAGGGAAAGGCTGACCTGTGTCCCGTGAACCCAGATTTATCCATAGTGAAAATCCAATTTCATGCTTAACTGTTTGGGTTGTTTTCTTCTAAGAAACCTGAACATACCGTAATTGTTTATGCCATGTGTGTTTTAACTGTGGGTTGTTGTGGACACGTAGTCCCTTGGCTGAGTGTGATTGGTTACTATCATCTTTTCCTTGTTGAGCCTTACTGTTTTCCTCCTTATGCTAGAACGGAGCTGAAGAAGCAGGTTGTCAGGCCTGTGAGTGACTCTCTCCAGGTGAGAGAGTGTGCGAAAGGAGTGAGAACTCCTAGAAGTGGTCTTGTAGCTGCCACATAGCTCAAATAATTCTGGTACGACCTGTTGCTGAAGCCCAAGGCAAGGGAGGTTTAGCAGCCGAAGGACTATCCTAGTGACAATGAAGGTGTATACTCCTGGGGTGGGACAGACANTGTTGCTGAAGCCCAAGGCAAGGGAGGTTTAGCAGCCGAAGGACTATCCTAGTGACAGTGAAGGTGTATACTCCTGGGGTGGGACAGACATCTGGGGAATGAGAGTCTGTGAGCAGTGGACATAAGTGGCTCTTGGGAGAGAATCCATCCTCATAAACTGTGTGTCTTCCTGTTGACCTTGCCTAGCCTAAGATTCCCTTTCCCGGTGGATCTTAGTCCTAGCTTAGGGGTGACCTATTGCTAAGATTGATGAGCAACACGGTCTAAGGTTGGGAGGTTTGTGGAAGGTCTACACGTAGTTGCTGGTGATACGCCAGTTTAAAAGATAAGTATTAAATTTTTACATAATTTATATGTGATGCATGTCTGTGTCTTGAAATTTTATCATGTATTCTGTTGCAAGTTTGAATTGTTGTTAATTCCATTAAGTTTGTATGACAACAGTAACTCCATGTTAAATGTGTTAATTTGATTTAATGCATATTCTCTCTCTCTCTCTCTCTCTCTCTCTATATATATATATATATATATATATATATATATATATATATATGTTCCGCATAGTAGCATTGTACGATAGTGGGGGTTGATGGCCGGGGATGTTACAAAAATGTAAATGTATTGGGATGGCTTTATGAATGGAGGTCAAATGGAAAAATCTCATAAAATAATGTTTTAACACATGAACTAGACAAGCAATGCATAGGGAAGTGAGGTCCTCATTAACTTCAGCCATTGATTTGGGTTTAAGTGTGAGAAAAAGGAAGACTTAGTGAGAGAGGTGAGCAATATTGATATGAGCATCTGACTTTCAAGCATCTTGGTGAAGAAAAACTCAGGCTCAAAAGCACTCTTGAAATCAAGTTTCAGACACTGAAATATGTCACAACAACATAATAATCAAAACTACATTACCATGCAACTACAACAACACAATTGGATCATCCATGCCCGAGTCTTTCAGCATAAGGGGAAATAAGATAACAAAGAAGCTAACTAAAACTGGTCACAACAATACTATAATCAAACCTACATTACAATAGAATGACAACTCTCGATTGGATCATCTATGCCCAAGTGTTTCAACATAGTTTAAACAAAGAGATGAAAGAAGCTGACCTCTATTAATGCGAAAGTCTAAAATTTGATACATAACCAGAGAATAGTTCTGGCATAAAATATTACACAGTAGGGAGGTCTGCTCAACCATTCAATGACCTTAACAAAATCTTGAACTGATCTATTTATACTCAGATTAGTCCATACCTATTAGGAGTGTGATCTAGCCATTCCATTCAAATCCTTTCGTTTGCGCCTTCTTTTGTCAGACTGTGCGTGCATCCTTCTGTCAGATGCGAGTTCATATCAACATGGGCCTACAGGAAAAACCATCCATAGGGGTACCTCAGGCTGACAGTTCTGTCTCCATGACCAGACCTTCCATGCCTTCTATTTATGGAGTGCGTTGAGGTATCAAACACCACTCCTTTTTCATTAACTGCTTTCTCTCGAGATGAAAACAAGGCTTAATGCCTAGGGGTGGTGACATGATGCTCTTGGATTTGACATTTATAAGCACGTGATTCCAGGGCCATCAAAGGAGGTTTGGACCCACACCACATTTGATCCCGCAATATACCACCTTCCTCTACGTAACTCTTTCGATATACCATGGTTTCTATTGCAGGACTACTCAATAATTTTATCGTTTGAGCATGTTGCGCCCCCACAATGAAACGTGGTCGTTGATATGCTCGCAATCTGTGATATGGGCACTCCTATTGAATTTCCACCGCTAAAGTTTATCCTCCTACCAATTTTAGGATCATTCTAACCACAATGGGAGATGGCGCTAATTTTGACACTGAACATGAACACTTCCTGGAGGATGATATGACGTGGGGGCCTTACATCACTATGCTGACGTGTCATGAAAAGAGAGGTGACACATGTCACTTGGAAACAAGGAGATGATATGCCCAAAGGCGCCTGGACTGAGTGATACGTGTCATCGCCAAGTGGATTCCAAGTGTCATGACTGACGAGAGCGCCACATATCTGAACTGATGACTGCCATGTACTTTGGCACTTTAGAGCTCGAGGGTGGTATGCATGTAGAGATGGAGCTTTGAAGTGAATGACGACCATTGATTTGAGGAGGACATGCGACAAGGATCTGTTAACTCCGAGAGAAAACACTCTTGATGAAGACGGGAGTGAGTAAGATGAAACTAACGAAGCCCAGAGTCCCCAACAAAACTACCACCGTTAAATTTGGTTTGACATGTGACAACGATCTGTGGAATTTGGGAGAAAACGCTCTGGATAAAAGTGAGAGGGGAGGATCTAAAACTCCCAAAGTCTAGATTCCCAAAGTAAATATTGATCGTCCGATGGAGAAGGATGCGTGTCACTTGATTTGTGACTTCAGGCAAAAGCACTTCAGAGGAAAATGGGAGTGGGGAAGCCAAAACTCCCAAAGACCGAACTTCCAAAGTAAATCATGACCATCCGATCTGAAGGGATGTGTGGTGATTGATCTGTGATTTCAGGAAAAATCACTTCAAAGGAAAATGGGAGTGGGGAAGACAAAACTCCCAAAGCCTGAACTCCCAAATTAAATCATGGTCGTCCAATCTACAAGGATGTGTGGTGCTTGATCTGTAACTCCCAGAGAAAGTACTCTGGAGGAAAATGAGAGGGGAGAAGCCGAAACTCCTGAAGACCGAACTCCCAAAGTAAATCATGACTGTCTGATATGAAAGGATGTGTGGCACTTGATATACAACTTTGGGGCTTCCACCTGGTATTTAAACCTCA
The DNA here is from genome assembly GCA_032191745.1 of Picea mariana. NCBI lineage: Eukaryota > Viridiplantae > Streptophyta > Pinopsida > Pinales > Pinaceae > Picea > Picea mariana. The sequence continues at coordinate 39,871 of JASDQU010100115.1, forward strand.
TGCAACTTTGACATTTTGAAAGACCGAGAGTCATTGATCTAAAATTCTCCTAGGATCTTCGTTGTTGAAAATTGAACCTACCTGCTTGCTTTCTTCGAGCCTGCAATAGACTGCTTTGAGTGCTGCGTTTGGATGATTCTGTGCAGACCATGGACTTGGTCATCCTGTGACCTTTTGATAGCTATATGTGATAACATTTGGCTCCACAGGGGATGGCATGATCCCTGTGAGCTGACAAGAACACGTAGTTCCAGTGCCTTAGCTTTTGGGTTGTGGAATTGAGCTCAAAAACATCCTGTTGAGGACCACAGGATGATATGTACACTATATACTTAAAAAAAATCAAACACACATGCTCCAGAAGGTGCTTATTTATGTACAAGCCTACACTAATTGATTTTTACAATAGGCTAGGTGACAACAAACTTCCACCATAGCCATTCAAGTATCTTCCTAACTGAAAACTTATTTACTCTCTCACTAGTCAACAAGGGACAATGAAACTGCGACAGTGAATTAATTACATTATTTGGATTTCCTCCTAATGATGAAGGTAAGGTAAATCTAGGAGGCTTCAATACATTGGGGAGATGAAACTCCATGTATTCCCCTATAAGGTCATAAAATAGGTGATAAACCCTACTAAGCTGGTAACATAAATACTGCTCTATTTTACAGCTGCTCACATTTGGATGAATGTTTGTGTCAAGCACAAGTGAGTGAAAGGATGATGTGGGATGCTGGTCCACTTTTATTTTTCCACCTCTGATAACATCTGCTAGTTGATGGCAAGGAATCTCCTTATGCATATTAATAGATGGTTGTTTCTCCTTAACATGTTTCTCTTGTCAGAAGCTTTCATTTTCATCAGAAGGATGGATGCTAATGATTTTTTATTCTAATACAAAAAACACCTCAACATCTTCATCACTATCTCCGTAATGATAGAATGAAGAGGGAGCCTCGAACGAACTATCAAGAGGTATCTTTTTCCCAACCTGAGAAAAATGTTCTTCATTATTAAACACAGGCTACCTTTCAAGATTCAATCCAGGAAGAAATACCTTATCATCATCATATGAGTCAAAAATAGGCCGCTCATATATAGGCTTTTTAGATAAAGGTCTACAAAGAATATTAGCTTCTAGAACAAAGTCAATTTCTTCAATTTCCTTAATGAGACAAAAAACACAGCTTTCAACTTATGCAAATGAATGGGGAAGAGAAAGAAATGATTCCTCATCCAAGGCATATTATTCATCCTCAGAGCCTTCATAAGAATCATTTATATCTTGAACACAATATTTATACTCCTCACAACCACTATGACAAATTAACTCAGAGGAATAAAATTTTTGACAATGAGTATTGAAAGCTACATGAAACTCCTTGAGTGAGGATATGCTAGCAGGGGGGAAGGATATATACCACTCATGATCATCCCCTTCTAATGAGTACATGAACATATTCATTAATTCATCCTCATGGTGTATTCCCCACTGATGAATGAGTTCATGAAACTCAAGCAAATGCTCAGTAGGGATGTCATCTCTATGTTTTCCAAATGTGGGAAAAAAATCACCCCACTCATCCATAGTAGGAACAACATTTGGGAAACCAAGAACAATAGAGAAATTAAAAGGAGAAAACCTCCGAGCCAATATGGCTTCCATCTAAAAATATGACTTCTTAAAATTTTGGAGTCGCCACTGGATTCTTTAATCATGGAGTCGTCAGGTGAATGATATGCAGTCTGAATGTGTTTGGTCTTTGTTCACCATCAAATATAAGATCTGATCGTTGTCATTCTCCCATGGAAGATATCTTCACTTCCATCCTCGGTAGCAACACCATTAATGTTAGCACTGAGAATCACCCTCCGACTGCAAGAGGATAAGCCCAGTACCCATCAAAATGTAAATGCATTTGGATGGTTTTATGAATGGAGGTCAAATGGACAAAGCTAAATAAAATAATTTTTTAACACAGGAACTATACAAGTAATGCACAGGGAAGTGAGGTCCTCATTAGTTTCAGTCAGTGATTTGAGTTTAAGTGTGAGCATAAGGAAGACTTGGTGAGAGAGGTGAACAAGACTACTATGATCATTCGGCTTTCAAGCAACTTGGTGAAGAAAAACTCAAGCTCAAGAGAACTCTTGAACTCAAGATTCAGACACTAAAATATGTCACAACAACATAATAATAAAACCTACATTACCATGCAACTACAACAACTCGATTGTATCCTCCATGCCCGAGCCTTTCAGCATATGGGGAAATAAGATAAAAATAAAGCTAACTAAAACTAGTCACAACAATACTGTAATAAAACCTACATTACAATAGAACCACAACCCTCGAGGAGATCCTCCATGCCTGAGTGTTTCAACACAGTTTAAAAAAAGAGATGAAAGAAGCTTACTTCTATTAATGCGAAAGTCTCAAATTTGATACATAACCAGAGAACAGTTCTGGCATTAAAAATTACATAGTAGGGAGCTCTGCTCAACCATTCAACGACCTTAACAAAATCTTGAATTGATCTATTTATACTCTGATTAGTCCACAATTACCAGGAGTGTGATCTAGCCATTCCATTCAAATCCTTTCGTCTGTGCCTTCTTCTGTCAAACTGTACGTGCATCCTTCTATCAGCCACGAGTTCCGATTAGCATGGGCCTGCAGGAAAAGCTGTCCATAGGGGTACTTCAGGATGACAGTTCTATTTCCAATGCCATACCTTCCATGCCTTCTATTTATGGAGTGAGCCAAGGTTTCAACCACCAATCCTTTTTCATTAACTGCTTTCTCTCGGGATCATAACGAGGCTTAATGCCTAGGGGGTGTCCGCACACTGCTCTTGGATTTGACATTTACAAGCACGTGATTGTGGGGTCGTACAAGGAAGTTTGGAACTACACCTGTTTTGAGCCTGCAATCTGCCACCTTCCGCCACGTAGCTCTTTCGCTATACCATGGTTTCAATTGTGGGACCACTCAATAATTTTATCGTTCGATCATGTTGCATCCCCGTAATGAAATGTGGTCGTTGATCTGGTCGCGATTTGTGATCTGGAATCTCCTACTGAATTTAGTGTCGCCACTAAATTTTATCCTCCTACCAATTTTAGGATCATTCTAACCATGCTGGGATATGGAACTGAACTAGAACACTTCCCGGAGGATGATCTGACATGGTGGCCTTACATCACTATGCTGACGTGTCATGAAAATAGAGGTGACATTTGTCACTTGGAAACAAGTGAATGATATGCCCAAAGGTGCCTGGACTGAGTGCCATGTGTCATCTCCAGGTGGATGTCAGGTGTCATGATTGATGAGAGCAACACATATCTGAACTGATGACTGCCACGTAATTTGGCACTTTAGAGCTCGAGGGTGGTATGCATGTAGAGCTAGAGCTCTGAAGTGAACGATGACCATCGATATGAGGAGGACACATGACAGGGGTTTGTTAACTCTGGGAGAAAAAAAACTGGATGAAGATGAGATCAAGGAAGCTGAAAATCCCGAAGCTCAGAGTCCCGAAGCAAACTACCACTGTTAGATTTGGATGGACATGCAGAAATGATCTGTGGACTTCAGAAGAAAAAACTTCAGATGAAAGTGAGAGGGAAGGAGATAAAAATCCCAAAGTCCGTATTCTCGAAGTAAATATTGATCGTCCGATGGAGAAGGATGCATGTTGCTTGATCTGTGACTTCGGGGAAAATCACTTAGGAGGAAAATGGGAGAGGGGAAGCCGAAACTCTCGAAGCCCGAACTCCTGAAGTAGATCATGACCGTCTGATATGAAAGGATGTGTGGCGCATGATCTATGATTTCTGTAAAAATATCTTTGGAGGAAAATGGGAGTGGGGAAGCTGAAACTACCGAAGCCCGAACTCCCAAAGTAAATCATGATCATTCGATCTAAAAGGACACATGGTGCTTGATCTGTAACTCTGGGAGAAAGTACTCCGGAGGAAAATGAGAAGGGAGAAGAAAAAACTCCAGAAGATCAAACTCCCAAAGTAAATCACGACCGTCTGATCTTAGATGACACGTGGCGCTTGAACTGCAACTTCGGGTCTTCCACCTAATCTTTAAATCTCGCACAACTTTGACCTTCTGAAAGACTGAGAGTTGTTGATACGAAATTCTCTTGAGATCTCCATCGTTGAAAATTGAACCTTCCTTCTTTCTTGCTTCAAACCCTCAATAGACTGCTTTGAGTGTTGCATTTGGATGCTTCTGTGTAGACCACGTACTTGGTCATCCTGTGAATTTTTGACAGCTATATGTGATAAAAGGTTCTACACTTTTGGGGCTATCTAAAACCCCACACATCCTCTTGGTGGATACTAGTGGCCTCTCGCCTAATCTAACTGGCTTATTTTATATGTTTTCATGTCAGCACATCTTGTTGTACTTCCAGGGTCGTTTTGGGGCCCTAAACATTGTGTTTTTGGCTCTCCACAGTTAAACTGTAGACGAAGTCAGAATTTGACCACATAATTTGTAGTTCTCTAAAATACCTTTCCAACGGGCTATCATGTGCCTAAAATAGAGTTCATATGAAAAAGTTACAACCCTGGGAAGTTGAGGTACCAACTTACACCAACTTACCCATAGGGGCTCACATGACTTTTGGCGTTTCACCTTCTAGGGTTTTGGCATTCCTGAGTAATATAAAAAAGGCCTCTAAAGCCTCATTGTAATGCATTATGCTCAGAAGTACACACATAGCAACCACATCTCTTCTTAGAGATAGTTACCACCATTTGAGCAAGTGTTTTAGTTATGTAGTTTTACAGTTTCAAACTATTTCATTATTCAATAGAAGATATTGTTCACTGAATATCTCTGTTATTCTTCATATCTCTATGTTTATTGTATTCAGACTATTAATCAGTTTGTTTCGCTCCTAAATCTGGATTAGTGGTATTAGAGCGGTCTTCTCTTCATTTATTTTTCTTTGTGCATGTCCCCGACAAGATCTAGGTACAAGAAGTTGGGACTCAAACCCATCAATCCATTGCAATATCAGTCACGTCGAGCATGAAAACAAACCATGGGGGATGAAAATATATATGATGGAGAAGGATATCCTATTAAAATGTTTCTCAAGTAATCCCTCGCACGATAAAGGAATGAAATGATGGACAACTTCCCGTAGATCCTTCTACAACTGCCCACAAGAGAAGCATATTCATCAAGCGTCCATGCAACCCCCTTCAAGGTATAGGTAAATTTTTATATTTCATTATTTCAAGGACTAATAGATGAAGATGTTGTAGATAAATGGTTGAATCTACTTGAAGGGTATTTTTCGGTCCACAATTTTTCTGATAGGGAAAATATCATTTTTTCAGTCTTGAATATCATTCTCCATGTTAAAGACTGGTGGGATACTTACTCTGAGAAAAGGTTCATAGAGGAATCTGCAATGTTTGTGGTGGCCCTTACATGGGATTCCTTCTGGGACGCCATTAAAAAATAATACTACCCTGTTGGAAGCCACGAGGACCAATACACCAAATGGACCACCCTACATCAAGAAAGAGACCAGATAGTATCAGATTTCACCAATATTTTCCATACCCTACACACCAAATTGGGTATCAAATACTTTGAGTGTCATTTGGTGCTCAAATACCATAGTTGTTTGCATAGATACATTCAAACATAAATGGAGTTTCTGTACATCACCTCATTGGGCACGAATTATAGATACGTTGTCAAGATTGAGAAAAAGTTTAAGCAGAAAAGGTGAGAGTTTGGATCTGCAAACCCCTCACAGCCGAAGCAAGGAAAAGGGATCCCCAACCCACACAACAAGGGACCAAGTCAATATGGTCGCCCTCAAGATAACCAGTCCAAGAAGAAACACAATAAGGGCAATGAGAATATGAAGAAGGAAATAGGGAAATGGTGTGAGTGCCATAAAATCCATCTTTTGTGAGCCCTAACAATATATAACACTCCATCTTTTGGGAGATGGTATTTATTCTCTTTTCGGAAGAAGATATATTTTTTTCCATAAAGATAAGGACTCCCTAATACAATACCACAGATATCCAAAGGAACCACATCCAAATAAACCTCATCTATCAACTTAGAAGCAATAGAAAATATTAATCTACACTGACTGGTAACTTGAAGTTTTTCATTGTCATGGATCCAACCAAGAGGGTAAGGTTTCTAGTGAGGTCTTGTGGTCAATACCAATTTATTTACAATATTTTCATATATCAAGTTAACTTGTGAGCCCAGATCAAACAATGTTTCCACTTGTGTTCGGTCACTACTCTTATGTGGAATAATTCACTTCTTTTTTTATCATTTTCAAGTGATGGAATTTCAGAACTTGAACTAGCAAGAAAGGGAAATTTACCTTGTAATCCAATGGTTGTGATATTTTCTCCATCACTTGAGTTGTCACCTATGTCTTGTTGCATGGTAGCAACATTTTTCTACTTCCTTTGGCCACCAAATCACTTCAGTCTTAACTTTGGATGCAACTTCCAACAATGCTCATCATTGTGCTCATCTTTTTGGCAATGAGTACCAGTTGCATTTTCTCCCTCTTTATTTTTTGTAGTTGTCCTCTTATCATTTCCTTTTGAAATGGTCTTTTGAATTCTTTTGATCTTACTATACATTATTTCCCCTGATTTCAAGGTGAGTATCTTGCACACACACCTCATCAAAGTTTGTTGGATTAAACAATAATAATGTATGTCAAATGTAACTGTGAATTGCACCAATATACTTCATCAAAGTTTCATGAGAATCTACATGAACATTCAATGCAAGTGCTTATTTCCTAAACTCCTCTGTGAAACTATGAGCACTTTGATATTTAACCTGTCATAGATTTTTCCATTCCATCATGGCTTTCTGAACATAAACCAATCGATTAAAAAAAAAATCAACGCAAAAGTAAATTTAGACCACGAAGAAAGGAGATTACCATTATTCTTACTACCTTTCTAAAGTTTTCTCTCCCACCATACAAGGGTTGTTCCTTCCAGCTAAAGAGAAGACAACTGGATCTTCTCCTCTTCCTCTTTGATATGTTGTACACAAAAATAAACTTTTATCTGTTTGATCCAATTATTAAGCTTATCTGCATTAGCTTCTCCACTAAACATGGGAAAATTAAATTTCACATATAGTTTCAAAAATGGACTTTTAGAAGTAGTTGGATGAAAACTAGAATGATGAGCTTGAGAAGAATGATGAGAACGAGAGGAATATGAAGAATAGATTGAACTTGAATATGGTGATGGAGGCTCTAGAGGATCTCCTCCAATTCCATGGTTCACTGAAGCATTATCCTCTTCTCTATATTTCTTCTTCTTCTCGTTTTTGGCCACTCTCTTCTCGTAATCTGCAAACAATTTTTATAACATGCCTAGCATCTGGTAGAAATTTATGTGGAAATCCTTCTCATTTTCTACACAAATTTCTTCATCCTCCATTTCCCTTCTTCGAGTTGCATGTCCAATCTCTGGGTTGAAAGTCTTATGTTTTCCTTCACCTGATTTGAGCTTGGCCCTGGTAAGAATTTACACTCACAATTCAAGTCAAATAAGAATGCTCTGATACCAACATGATCCGAGATATTTCCATCAATACCATTTACATGAATTGCATTAAGAGGATAAATAAAAGATTATGTGCAACATGATTAAAGAAGACATAATCATGAAGAAAAGATGAGAAAAAGAACAAGAACATAAGAAATGATAACGAAGTTCATCCCAAGAATGGAATACATCTCTAGGACCATTTCAAAGTGGAGAGGATTTTATATTATCTCAGAAATAAATTGGCATAAATTACATGGTGATCCATAATTGGATCTCGGGACCAAAATGGGTCCAAAAAGGCCTAAAAATCAAAGTTCTCAGAATAGATTCAAAACATACGTGTGTGTAGGCCTCATCAATATGAATCCAACGCAACTTGAACGAGCTCAAACAAACGTTTTATGCTCAAGATATCATGGTCTGTTCATTTCGTCAAACATGCAAAAAAATCTTGACTGTACAGTCCGTACAGTGTTGATGTTGCAGCTGATTGTACAGGCCATACGGTCGTACAACTGATGTGGAAAGGTACAATGGATGCTTATTGGATAGGTATAGGTGGACCAATAAGGGAGTGACACGTGTCACCACTACAAGGGTGACACATGGCACGTCCATACAATTGATGTCGCAAGTCTGTACAGTCCGTATGACACGTGGCGCTGACATGGAAGGTACAGTTGAATATGAATGGACTGACACCTGGGTAGATAGCTGGATGAATGGGCGCTTTCCACGTGGCCCCCATTTATTGGTTCATTGTTTTGGAAAAATATTATGGAGTCAACGGGTTTCGAACCCGTGACCTCTGGTCTGGTGGCAAGCGTTTTGGCAGGGCCGAGCTAGCCAACCCGCCCATGATAATCCTTGTTAAAACATGGCACAAAACATATATTTAAGTTGATATATGTGTATGGGAGGAAGGGTAAAGGGTCGGGGATAGGGCCCATCCCACGGTTTTTGACACCTGCATATGCCCATACTATATGACTGTTGGTTTTGTGTTGGTGCAAATATATGGAGCTAGCCCCCGATTTGCGTTACATTGCCATATGAACCAACGTACATTTCGATAGCGCGGAGGTGTATGGGTTAGCCCTAGTTAGCCGGGATAGCCCTCCAACAAAGGGTGTAACCCAGGGCTAAACAACTAGGTGTATAATAGTTAGAGAGCGTGGGAGCCAAGGGTGTGGGCACATGGCCACACATGGGACCAGGACCTAGAACAAGAGGGGCCAACGCACACAGCTTTAGCGATAGGCCAGATGGAGAGATAAATTTGACTAGGAGCCCAAATAAAAGGGGCTTCTCCTTGATTAAATGCAAAAGTGGGTTGTAATACTTTATATTATAATTTTTAGCAATTCTCTCAGCAGTTTGAGGGGATTTTGGTCATTTTTGAGAGATCTTGGGCCCTTTTTGAGGCCAGATATTGGGTGGAAGTTGGTATATGGTTACCAAATTTAGGCCTATATAAAAAAGGGGATATTGAATCCATGAAAGGAGGTTCAGATGAGGTTTATTCTACAAAATTGTTGAGCCAAAGCCATTGACATGCAGAGAAGCTATTGAGGAGCACACCTTTGCGGGTCATTTTTGAAAGCTTCGTACATCCATTTTTGCTTCCGTTAGTTTTGATGAGTTCATGAGATCTGGTAGAACACAAACAGATATATTTTTTAATCGATTGGAACATTCATGATGTACTTGAAAATATTTGAATATAAATAAGAAAGCCCGCTGAGACAAAGGCCCGGAGACGTAGGCAAGATTGCCGAACTCCGTTATCACTTCGGTGTTTTATGGTTTTTTGTTCTTCATGATTATTTCCAGATATGGATATGTTTATATGGCTGTCATGGTTCCTCTTTCATTAATTTCCTAAATGGTAATTTACCTCATTCTTAATAACTCAACCATTGTCGTTTAAAATATCTTTTCAGATCAAGTGGTATCAGAGCTAGTTGAAAGTTGGTTTTTGAGTTTGCATGTTAACCAAGGAAAGGATGAATCATGGTGAAGGTGATATTGTTGAAGAGAATCCATTGATTGGAATGAGAAATATAACTTCTCAAAAAGAGAAGATGGCATCGAAAGAGGGACTTTCTCAGGATGAGAAAGAGTTTCGAAAAACTTTCTTCGCCATGTCAGAGATGATGAAGGTTTTGTATGAGGATTACCTGGAATGGAAGAGACCAAATCTAGGTGAATATTCAAAGGGAAAAAGTGAAGAAGGAGAGGATCCTCCTCAAATTCCTCCTTCACCTCCTTCTTCTCTTTCTTCTTGTTCTTCTTCAGGTTCAAGTTCTAAATCCACTGCAAAGAAACATGTCCATAAACATAAACAAGAAATTCCTTTATTAAAACTTGATGTGAAATTTGAATTACCTATGTATGATGGTGAAGTCAATGCAGAGAGATGTGATAATTGGGTCAGACAAATGGAGGTTTATTGTAGTGTGCAACAAGTCAAGTGTTATCACTGAAATTTCGTCCGCAAATGGTCACATGAATCCAACATCTCCAAACACCTATTAGTTCATTCATGTCCCAAAAAATGAATTTTGAAAAGGAACAAACTATACAACTAGTTATAAAATCAACATGGGCTCAACAAATAAAGGACATGTGCACACATGCTCCAGTTGAAAACGCAGGAAAAGCACACATGCATCCGATGTGCGACTATCACTACTACATATGGGCAGATTATTCCATGAAAAGTTTCCATGCTTCAACTAGTTTCATATTTTTTTTAAACAAGGAGGGATTTTCGTCGCTATTGCCACAAAAGTTCATCACAATATCGATGAAAATATTATTTAAATATAGTCGGGATTTTCGTCGCTATAGCGACTAACTTTCGTGGCAATAGCGACACAAATTTTGCCTATCTCTTTGGTCAGTGTTACGGCTAGTTCACTATTTTATCTATATATACGTGACTTTAGGAGACTTTGCGACACAATTGCTATAGTTGCGACACTGTTCTTGGATTTTGTTTGAGCTGTTTATTTTTTCCGTCACCCACCAGTTGAACAAATCCAATTCTCGATCTATATAGCTCAGATTTTGAACTTGCAAGGTTAGTATGTTATTTTTTATTGATGTACTCATTTAACTTGTAAATTTTTTTTCAAATGTCCAAATTTCATTTAGCTTGTTTTTTCCTTGATAATATATTATAATATGTGTAGTACCATATTTCATGTCTTTGGTTTTTGGATCTAGTTAGTATATTCTATGGAAAAGGGTATGTGGATTCCACAATATTCTAGGTTTATGGAATCCACATACCCTTTTCCCTTCAATTGTAGCTATAATCTCTCTCTCTTTTCATTGATAAAGATATGGAATTGCTCTTAAAACTCAACCCTGATCGGTGAAATGATAGTAATTGATTGTCATTTTCTTCTCTCTTTTAATTTTTAAGACCTAATAAACAAACACCAACAAATCTTGATTGAAGCTTTGATACCACTTGTTACATCCCTAGTACCCAAAAGGGATCACACTTGCATAAATTGAAAATAATATAACAGTGAAAATAATGGTTGGGATACTTGCACACCTAATGGTTGGCAGCTAGCACTTACTAATTCAATTAAATGAAGGAAGAAATCTCCATGAATAAAATATTGAAGTTGATTGTTATATTGATAAATGATAAGTTATGGTATATATAAGATAGGGAGGAAACTC
>JASDQU010100115.1:75864-124399 GCA_032191745.1 Picea mariana
TATTACAATGTAATATGGTAATCCCATATTACAATGTAATATGGTAATCCCATATTACAATGTAATATGGTAATTCCATATTACAATGTAATATGGTAATGCCATATTACATTGTAATATGGTATACCATATTACAATGTAATATGGTAATACCATATCTCGTGTAATTTTTTTTAACAAACTTAATGCCATCGTTGCAATATCGACGATAGTTTGTCGGAAAAAAAATTGCATTTTGACCACCGTGGAAATAGCGACGAACTTTCATCGCAAGTTTCCATAGGTTTTTGTCGCACATACAACATCTTGATCGTAAATTTGGTCTTGATGAATCAATGTCGTCGCTATTGCCATGGGTATTCATCGCAAGTTGCCACGGTTTTTCGTCGCACATTCAACATCTGCGTTGTAAGTTTTTGACTTGTTAAAAATTTTCGTCACAATTGCAACGAAATTTCTTCGTAATTGCCACGATTGTTTGTTGTACTTGTGACAAGGTTTCATCGGAATTGCGACGATGAAAAGGGTTAACCGAACTTCAAGGTGGTGACATGTGAAGAGATAATTTCATCGATGTTTCCATGCACACCTGGATCGTCAATAGAGCGACGAAATTATTCCTACGAAAAAAAACTCGGCTTCCATGGAAATTGCGACGAATAAGTGTGGCAATATCAATGAAAAATCGTCACAAATTTGGTCATATGTACTAGTTTTTGTACGCAAAAAACCGCGCACACCTGAGAAATACGCATTTATGATTAGGTTGGCCTCCCACCCCCTTTTGGTTCATCTCCCAAGTCGATTTGACCCTCAAATCTGAACTGAATCTGAGTGGGGGGCTGGTTAAAGACCTAATGGTGCCCTAAAGGGCCCTTTGTTCACACTAAAAATTGGTTGGATAATGCCTCAAAGAGTGTCTATAAAAACAGGCCATGGGTGCACTATATTTCTAATAATCCAGTTGTATTGTTATGCTGTTTCTATTCTCCTACAAGGAACCTCTTTCCTTCTTAGAGCATACTAACATCATTTTATTGAGCTATTCTCGTCACCTCTTGAAGGAATTAGCTTTGTATTTCTTCACCATTTCCTTTTTAGTTTTCCATTTGTAATAAGATCTCTCACATAGGGGATTCAAGATCCCTCCCTTGGAGGAATAGGGGACCCATAAGTCTCCCTTTCTCTTTGGTGTTTTCCCACTAATACAATCTATCCATTGGTGGCATGAATATTGGTCAATTGTTTGGTTGATTTTGGTTCTAATTTCCTTGTGCACTTTAGTTTTGTTTCTTTAGTTGTTATTAGCTTAGTTGTTTATTTATTTCTTGTGCTTGATGTGTCTAAATCTTTCACTAACTGCTGTCCTATTTAGTTGACCCAACTGGACTTGTAGGTGTCCCTCTTTTGTTCATCCAAGTGGAGAAAAGGATACAACATATTAGCAACCACAATGGGGATAAGGTATCAATTTCCTCCCTATTTGGGTTTATTAAGAACTTATTTTTTATCTATATACCTTGCAGGGATCATAACTAGCTCAGTCCTACCTATAAAAAGCTAAATTCAAAGATGGAATAAGAGAATTTCATTCAAAATTTTCTTCTCGGCCATGTATCAGAATGTGCACGGGTTTTTCAGCCCACAGGCGTGTCTTCTAAGCACATGTGCCAACAAAACTGTGTTTCTCAGCACATTCTGTGCACAGTGAGCCAACAGGTCATTATCTCTTTGCGCATTAGCCCCACATGCACCTCTGTCTGCTCTGTGACCCACGCATCTGTCCAGAAATCCAACATTGTAAGGGTTTTTTGTTATGTTTTGAAGGCCCTTAACCTTCTGAATATTGATTCTATGGAATTTGTAATATGAACCACACTTAGATTCCCTCTCCACATGAAGGGTTAGTCAAAACATAAGCACTTAGGGGGTTAAAAACCATATTTTTTCTTCTTTTTCCTTTGAGTTTCCACATGGATGGCTTCTTTTGATTGTAAAAGTTAAGTTGGAATCATTCACTATCACATATATAGACACTTGCATTGGGACCATAAATCAAACTTCAATCATCGAGTATGCTCTTCTCTCGCACCATAGAGCGATATTTAGAATAAAAAAAACAATTGAGGGAAGATTTCATCTCCCTTAAAAAAAAATATTTAGGAGAGGACAAAGCCCCCCTAGGGCCCCCTCTTAGTTTCTTTTCAAAACATCTTAAATTTGTAAGGGACAAAACATGCCCACATGTTGCAAAGATAGGATAGTTTGAAGCTACTTTCTTAGTTTACATCACTAGGGGAGTTTAAATATTATTGTAACGGGCCCATACATGCCCACATGCTTTCAATCTAGGATTATTTTTAAAATCTTTTTTAGATTAAATCAGATTAGGGAGTTTAAAGGATTGGTAAGGACCCATATGTCCACATGCTAGTTCTCTAGGGACTTTAAAATTCCGGAAGGTTTTACCAATGGAATCTAGTAAGATAGGTAATCAAGACTTGTAAGGACCACACTAAGTCCACATGTTGTAAGGTGACACCTAACTTATTAAAAATTTGGCACATTTTATCACTTTCTCACACACAAAGTCACTACTCACTCACATAATTTTGTCTTGAATTTTGGAGGTTGAAGTAGGTTTCCTCCAAAGGTATTCCTAAACATCCCACTTTTTCTTGAAGGAATTATCCACTCTGACTTAATTCAAATGAGATTGGTTCACACCCCCAATCTCTCAAACAACCACATCTAAAATGTTTCTAAAAAATCACTAAGTTTTCCTCCACAGGAGGTGCCAAAATAATTTTTTATTCTAGGTAGGATCTCAGGGATAGGCATCCAAATAAATCCCTGTTATCTGGTTCTCACATCTTCAAACAGTGGAAGTTGACAAATAGGGAACTTTAAATCCTCCAAGTCAAGTGTTCCTACACCATAAGGTAGGGAGATACCCATGAAGGGTTGAAGGCCGAGGTCCAGTTGTTCTGTGCATCCCCCCTTGAGGCACCAACCTCTTGGAAGGGATCCAACCCATGACCCATTTCTAAAGCCAAAAATCTGAATGTCGTACTTTGACCGAGGTACCTAGTGGACAAATTTTAGGACATCTACCCAAGTACAAATTGTGGGTTGCAATTGCACCTTGACAAATTTTGTGTGGCTATTGGGAAATATCCCCAACTCTTTCGGGATATGCACCCTCTACCCCTCATTATAACCGATTGTTTCTTCCTTCACTAGTTCCTCTTCTGGTGGCTTTAGAACCCACTGTTGAGTGTTATTGGAAGGTCAAGTGCTATTTGAGAGAAAGGACATTACATATTTTTAGAACATGAGCATTTGTTTTCTTTTTTCTTCCACGCAGACAAAATCCACCTACCCACATCTATGCTTCTTTTCAATTGATTTATGTATGACACTCTTGTGATTACATACGATTATGGGATATATAGTGAAGGTCTAAAATTATACAAAAAATCTTGTTCATTTTATTACTCTGATCACCATTCACACACATTCACTTTGTTAGTTGGACATCATAGGGAACCCACAGAATCCCTGCCGTTCCAGATGCTTGCAGAACCTCCCTCCTCTTCTAGGAGGAGTTCCTAGTCTCACCAACTCATCGACCCAACCCCCTCACACCCCTTTGAGTGATACTATATTGGGATCAAATTTTCTTGGTTCCAATTTACTTAGGTCCACTTTGCAAGGTCAACCATACACTAGCTCTCCTTTACAAGGAAGAGAGGGGCTAACTTATTCTCAAGGGGGAAGTATAACTCCACCTAACCCCTCTCACAGGTCAGGTACATAAACCACTCACACCATGATTGGAACTAATCCTCCACTTCCACTCCATATTCCATATTTGGCCTCCCTAAACATACCAGATCTGAGAAAGCTCACAAATGATCCTATATTTCACGACCCCACATGGCCTGCAATGCCTACCAAACTACGTTCAGACATTACCAAGTTTGAAGGAAAGGCGGGAGAATATCCTACCAACCATGTCATGACCTTCCACCTATGGTCCTCTTCAAACAACATCATGGATGACTCCATCCAATTAAGGTTATTTCAGCATAGACTCATAGGCCCATCCGTCAAGTGGTATGTAGACGAAAAATCAGGGTCCCATGTGACTTTTGAATCACTGGCCAAAACATTTTTTACCTTCTTTCAATTACCAATTCGCCATGAAAATGGTATAGAAATTATCTCTGAGTTTAAACAAACCTCAGCCACACATATGACCGTCCACATTCATGAATGGCATCGGTGACGTGGTTTATGCAAAGCAGAAACCACCAAACAAAAATGCCTCGATTGGTTTCTCTGATCACTCGTCGCTCTCCTTGCTAAAGATGTGGCCTCTACCTTCCCCAAAAGTGAAGAGGAATCCATGAGAAAGGCTCAACAGTACAAACTCATTTATTGACAGTCAAGATACTTATATATGGTACTACCTGATGCCCCGAGACCCCTACCATTCAGCCAGGACAAACCTGGGATGTATCACTCAGCAGATGGATTGATTGGTACCACAACACACCACAATCCGTACATCCAACCACCACATATGTACGGTGCAACCCAACATCCAATGGTGTATGGAGGACCCCCTTATTACCCTTCTCCCCCTTATCAACAACCATACCCTACTATTCCCCCCCCACCCATGAGTGAACCCGCATAGACACCCATGATGCACCCAACTGTTCAACCAAGTTCTGGTACCCCCTCTACCTCAGCTTACACCCTGAGCACTAGCGAAAACACTATGCCTTCCTATGTACCCTATGGGTCAGTATCACAAAATAACATATATTTCCCATTTCCTAGTCCTCCACAGCCCATTGCTCCTCCACAAGGATAGCCACATGCCGGGGTTAACTTTGTTCATCTCTCCCATTCAACAATTTCAAAATTTTGAACAACTTAATACAGAAAATCCGTCCCATCAGTCAAATAATGCCAAAAAGAAAGGGAAAAAATGAAACAATAATAACCCAGGACCAGGGGGAAACAACCCCCAGTAGAACCAACCTACTGGGGGCAACCAAAATCAGGGGAACCGGAACCCCCAAGGGGAAAATAACAACAAACCCAAAGGGAGGACCAACAACAACCTCCGAACGAACTTCCCTTGTGCCCTTTATAGTGATCATGGTCATTATACTCACCATTTCCCCTAAATCACTGACTTCAAACAGATGAAAGATTCCATGAATACACCATGTCCTCCAATGTCGCATGCCCCTCAGTAGGCCCCACAACAATATTTGCAACAACCACCCCCGGTGGTGTTTCAAAACCCTATTCCACATCAAGGTGTGATGAATACTCAGCAAGAAGTAAACCCTGCCCCACCACATATGGGACAGTATCAAAACCCTGGGAATCCAATGGATCGCACTATACTTCTCACTAGAGAAGAAGAAATTATCCTACTAACACGCAGTTGTCAATACAACGCACCCCCTAAATATACTCCCACCACTTCGGAAGCAGTTCTAGTTCCAATCGGGCAACCTTTGATGATTCCATGCCCTAGCACTGAACCACCCCTTCGTATTCCTTGCATCTCATCACAACAGAATGTCAACAATCCTCAGGCTAGGGAGGCACGCAATTACAGTCTGGTCGATGACTTGGTGCAATTTCCTACAACCATGTCAGTCTTGGAAGTCCTCTGAACTTATCCCACTCAACGAAAATCATTGGTTTCCGCATTGGGGGCAGTTGAACCTTCTAATACTAGACTCATCACTTTTGATCTAGATTGTGGGGAACCCCGTCTCCCCGCTTTGGTAGCTTTCCAGATACTAGTCAAAATTTGAAACATCACAGTTCATCGATGCATCATTGATGAAGGTGAATCTACATGCATCATGTCCAAAACCTTGTGGCAAAAACTTGGCTCCYCTGAGCTAATACCATCCTCCATCACTTTGAGAGCTTCTGATGGATGACCATCCTCTCCTGAAGGGCTCTTTCAAAATTTCCCTATTGAACTCGGGAGAAAAATCATTGTTATTGACATTGAGGTTATTGAMTCCCTACTCGATTACAACATCTTGTTTGGACGTATCTACATGTACGCTATGAAGGTTGTGGCCTCTTCTATGTTTCAAACGATGATGTTCCCCCACAACGAGATTATCATCACCATCGACCAAGTTTCACATTACAATCCCAACCCTTCCTCCAACATCAATAACATCCTACCTCTTGTCCACACTAATTTCAACACCTACCCACTGATTGAGATGGGTCCCAAAATTTTCAAGGACCCATCCTTGCTAGGGACATACCATGGAGCACCACTACTCATACATCCCTCAACATAAGTGTGTGTCATATCTTCTGATGGAATGAAAACTGGAGATACCATTCCTCCCACTGAGGCTTCTTCACTCCCTGAGGTCCCACTAGTCACAGAAATCCTACCTCAGGCACCCCCTGAGAACCCTATGACACCACTTATCCTGGATTTCACTCTACCCCAGGGTCAAATCCTGGTTTGGTAGATAGTCCCCCAAGACATCACTCAAATCCCCTTCTTCTACCCCCCACCGGGTGTACAAGCTTTCCAGGTAGCCGCAAGGCTTACCCTTCCTAACATGGTGCTTGTTATTCTGGTTTGGTATCTACACCCACTTGAGATGGTTCCTCAACCATCCCTCCCTCCCCAAACCAAGCTAATCCCAATGCATATCCCAATCCTAACTCCGACAACACCACCCTCACCCCCACTGGCCAACACCACAGCTATAGTTGCAGGTAGATAGAAGAAGAAAGATCCCCGCACTCCACTTCTGCTCAGAGTTAAACCTCCTTGCACACTATGTGATAAAGAAGGACATCCGACCAATAGATGTCCCTCTCTCCCCAAGATACGCAATTTAATCCAACTCCCTCGAGCAACCACATCGCTCATTTCTTCATCAACCACACCTAGTACTACCATCGTGTCCCCTACTACAAGAAGTAAAGGGCTGTGAACCAAATTTGCATGTGTCATCTATTCAGAGTATGGACATTACACCCACCATTTCCCTGCACTACCTCAGTTTCGACAGATGCTAATGGAAGTACGCCAAATCTTTCATCAAGAACCGCCTCCATCCGCATCATCAAGTAACCATGTCGCTGACATACATTATGTCACGACCTTAGTCAATGAATGGATGAGGTTCCCTTGCTCTCTCTGTGAATCACTTGATGATTTCACATACCAATGTCCTACAATCATTGAATACAGGCATCGCCAAATGGACCTTATTCAAAATCCTCCAAACCCCTCACTTCCTATGATACAAGTGATTCCCCCTACTCCCTCTCCAGATATTTTTCATATTCTCTCTCTTGAGCCTGAGGCATTTCCCACTCCTCCATGGTTCATTGATATCCTGTATGAGGATTTTCCCCCCAATTCCCCGGTTCATTTCCCCTAGGAAATCTTACAACTGGCCATAATTTTTAACCCATAGTATCTAGACATTTGGTTTATGTCAAGCATGCCATCGTACAATCTTTGCGATACCTCATCTATGACTTCACCACCTGGAAACTATCACATAGGGACAGTCCCCAAGGTTACTTCCCTAAATCCCCTATATTCTCACACCTTCCACTGTGATGAAGATATCCTCGAGGAACTAACTACACCCGATTTCCCATGGAATGTGCTCCACCATAGAGTGCTCTTTATCTCACAAGAAGCCTTCGACCTATTGATATTATGGTAGATTTAGGAGGTATCAACCTCCATTGTGACCTTTGACAATATTAGAATATTACAGAAGCAAGAAAAGAAGTGAATGTAACCCTAGAAGAGATGTCGGCTAAGAGAGATAATTAATATGAATTAATTAGTACCCAAAATGAGAAGTCGGCCTAGGCAGTCTACCAAAACTAGTATAAATATAGGGTGCCAATCTTCACTTTACACACAACTCTCAGAATCGTAGAGAGACACTTGTGTGCACTGCAGTTGGGCAGTCTTGTGCGCAAGTCCTGGAGTAGGTGTTGCCACCAGTTATGAAGTCTATAGTTTCTATCTTTATGGGTTGGACTCTCTGATAAGGTTTGGTTACTTCTTGCTTGGTGCATTATCCTTTCTTGGCTATTTATTTTCTACCAGGATTCTTCTCTCCGTCAAGGTCAAGGTGCTCAAGGGTGGCTTCAGCCTATGGTTGGGTGACAATAATGATATTTTCTATGGTTAAATGAGCACATTCTAACAAGTTATGGGCCCACACCTCCTTCATTCAGTATAACCACTGGAAGGAAGCATAACCATAAGGATACTAAGCTCATTGAAGAATTGCTACTAGGATTTTCTAGCAAGAGCAGTTACCAAAGCACTGTCGCTAGGGTTACTAGTAGGTGTAGTTGTAGAAACCCTAAAACCCTGATCCAACACCTTATGATGGAACATCTCATTCAAGAAGAAGGTATTCAAGTGCGCCTTAGTCCAATGCACCTCTTGGAACTCTCAAAAGACAGAAATGTCAAATTTGAAATTCTGGATCAAAGCGTGACCAGTCACCAGTCAACCGAAGTCATGAATGAAAAGACTAGTCATCTACACTACTCAACACTCATAGGAATGATTGAATATGACATGTGGATAATTGACAATGCATCTTCTAGGCATATGATGGGAGATCAATATAGACTCTCCAATCTAAATGAAAAGAAGACATCGCACAAGGTAGAGCTTGGAGACAAAAGAACTTACCTAGTCGAAGGAATTGGGCAAGCCTCCGTCAAGTTGAAAACATGTAATAATGTTCATTTGAGCAATGTCTTATATGTACCTGTTTTAGAAAATAATTTGTATCCATATCTTGCCTAGAATACAAAGGAAATAGAATATCTTTCATAGATGGAAAAGTGTTGTCTTGGCATAAAGATTCCAACATAGAGAATGCCAGGGCTATTGGAACGCGTGAAGGAAATCTATATAGAGTACTAGAACAAAATTATGAATCTCTTACATGATGAAGTCAATCCCAATGAACTTTGGCATAGAAGGTACGCTTATATTAACTATCAAGCATTTTCTTTTCTAAAAAATATGGTTGAAGAAATACCAGAATTACAGTCTACACATGAAGGAATTTGGAAATAATGTGCTCTTGGAAATAATATCAAGAAACCATTCCCAAGTAGCAACAATAGATCTACGGATATTCTAGATCTAATACATTCAGATGTTTGCGGTCTGATGCCAGTCAAATCTCTAGGAGGTTCTCTTTAATACGTAATCTTCATAGATGATTACTCAAGAAATACTTGGTTATATGTCTTGAAGACAAAGGACGAAGTATTCAACAAGTTTTAAGAATTCAAAGCAGAGATAGAGAACCTCACAAATAAGAAAATCAAGACCTTGAGAATACATAATGGAGGAGAATACACATCCAAGGAATTCGTTTCCTTTTGCAAATCGGAAGGGATTATGAGGGATCTGACTGTTCCTCATAATCCTTAACAAAATGGTGTAGTAGAAAGGAAGAACATATCTATTGAAGAAACTGTGAAGGAATTACTAAACGATCAAGGTTTATATATGTTTTTATGGGGAGAAGCAACCAAGATAGCAATATATGTTCAGAAGAGACAATGGAATTAAGACATGATAGAAGAACACTAGTCCATCATGAAAAATGATGTATGTGGAATTGTGCCTAGGCCTAAAGAAAAATCAGTAGTAACTTCAAAATGGGTATATAAGGTCAAACATGCACCAAACGGAAGCGTGGAAAAATATAAAGCAAGGTCCGTAGCCAGATGGTTCTCCAAGAAGGAGGGAGAAGACTATGATGAAACATTTTCTCTGGTTTCCAAATATACTTCCATTAGAGCTATCATGTCTCTTGTCGCTTCCGTGGGATGGATGTAAAGACATCTTTTCTCAATGGAGAAATCGAAGAGGAAGTATACATTGAACAAACTCAAGGGTTTGAAGTACATTCCAGAGACACTCATGTTTGCATACTAAAGAAAGATTTACATGGACTCAAGAAAGCTCCAAGAGCTTGGTATGCCAGAATAGAAAACTACCTAATGAGACTTTTCTCCAAAAGCCATGCAGATCCAAATCTTTACTACAAAGTCGTGAACAATGCACTTGTGATTCTATTGCTATATGTCGACGATATATTCCTAACAGGTGAAGAGTCTCTCATCATCTAGTGTAAAAAGGAACTAGCTTTTGAGTTTGATATGAAAGATCTTGGTCTCATGCATTATTACTTGAGACTAGAAGTATGGCAGAAGTGTGGTGAAGTATTCCTTGGAAAATAAAAGTATGAAATAAATATTCTTCAGAAATTTGGAATGATGGATTGAAAATCCATGGACACTCCTATGACCAAAGATATAAGAAAAGTAAGAGATTCAAATTCTGATCCAGTAGATCCATCAGTATATCAACAATTGATTCGGTCATTGATGTATTTGGTAAATACTTGGCCATAAATTTGCTTTGTCGTGAACACACTAAGCCAGTTCTAGGTGGAACCTAGACATGAGCATTGGATAGTTGCAAAGAATTTTCTAAGGTATATCTGTGGGACACTAAACTATGGTTTAAGATATACATCATCCAGTGATACACAGCTTCATGGATTCACAGATTCAGATTGGGCAGGAAGTGCAAAAGACAAAAAGAATACTTTAGGGATGTGTTTTAGCTTGGGCTCCGCTATGATATCTTGGGGCAGAAGGAAACAAAAGTCTGTAGCACTCAGTACAACAGAAGAAGAATATATCGTAGCATGTGAGGCATGTGCAGAAGCAATATGGCTGAGAAAGATGATTTATGGATTATTTGATCAGATTCCATATTCAACCATAATACACTGTGACAATCAGAGTTGTATAAGGCTATCAGAACACCCAGTGTTTCATGAACGGTCGAAACATATTGAGATAAAATACTAATTTATTTGAGATAAATTCCAGGAAGGAGAAGTGAAGCTCCAGTATATCCCCACAGATGAGTAGATAGCAGATATCCTGACAAAGCCTCTGTTCATAATAAATTTTGCATATTTACAAGACAAATTGGGGATTGTGGAAATAACTCCCTTAGTTGAAAGGGAAGAGACTCTCTAGGTTGGGAGGGATCACTAACATATCATTGATTTGAGGATAGTCATTTTCAAGTTCAAAAAATGGTCCATCTTGGGCAGTTCCTTTCTAGTTCAGAAAGTGATTGAGATATCTAACGGACAGGCATTTTCCATTTCGGAAAATGGTCCAGATCGAACGATAATTTTTGTAATGAAAATGGTTCGATGGATTGTTGATGTACCATAGACAATGATATCCCTTGTGGTTAACTTTGGAAATGGTCTAGAATAGTCTCTCTTCTTGACAATCACTCTCAGTAGTGGTCAAGAAGACTAGTTCGCCTCACTGGACAATCATTCTTTCAAAACTCACAATTGTGAGCATTTTCGAAGAATGGTCCGTTTTTTGAGGTTGGTGCGGGACAATCATTTCCTTAGGAAATTGTCCGGACAGTCATTCCCTATGGAATATTCATTCTTTCCAGGTTTCACTTTGTTTAGTGCCAGAGGAATGGCCCAGAGAGGTGAATGGTCTAGGTTCAACAATCAGGGACATGCATTCCCTAGGGTAGATTTATTATCTCTAGGGTTCACTTTGTTTAGTGTCAGAGGAATGGCCCGGATAGGGAATGGTCCAAGCTCTAAAATTAGGACAATTATTCTTCCTTTCTTGAGAAGAATAGTCCAGATAGCCAATCATTTATGTTCTACTATGAGGGCAGATGATCTTCCAGATCTCACAAATGTGAGTGGAATAATGGACCAGATGACTCAGTTTATATCATAACATTGTTTCTATGCAGGTTGATATCAGTTGATATGATTACTATGGAGACTGTATGTCTCTAGACAATAGAGGTATGATATTGTAGTGGATATGTTCCAATGTTTGTGACTGTGTGTCATGGATTGAGTAGTTGTGTACTACCGTGGATAAACATAGTTGTGTTCTATCAGTTGACATTGTACAATTGTCATGGATATTATCCAATTGGATAATAATGATAGTGCTCATGATTTAATTAGCTTGTGTGGCCATAATGATGCTACCAGTTGAATGGTCTATTTGTGCTCAAGACCATTATCAGTTATACCTCCCTATCTAGGAGGGAGTGTTGATATTATGGTATATTCGGGAGGTATCAACCTCCATTGTGACCTTTGACAAGATTAGAATATTTTGGAAGCAAGAAAAGAAGTGAATGTAACCCTAGAAGAGATGTCAGCTAAGAGAGATAATTAATTTGAATTAATTAGTACCCAGAATGAGAAGTCGGCCCAGGCAATCTGCTAGAACTAGTATAAATACAGGGCACCATTCTTCACTTTACACACAACTCTCAGAATCGCAGAGAGACACTTGTGCGCACTGTAGTTGAGCAGTCTTGTGTGCAAGTCTCGAAGAAGGTGCTGTCGCAAGTTCTGAAGTCTATAGTTTCTATCTTTCTGGGTTGGACTCTCTGATCAACTTTGGTTACTTCTTGCTTGGTGCATTATCCTTGCTTGAATATTGATTTTCGACCAATATTCTTCTCTCTGTCAAGGTCAAGGTGCTCGAGGGTGGCTTCGACCTATGGTTGGGTGACAATAGTGATATTTTCTATGGTTAAACGAACATATTCTAACATGGACCTCCTAGTCAAGCCTCCATATGCGCAATCGAAACTAAGGATTTCATCCCATTGGGGCATATAGATCGGTTCAACAACCCTATCCCTACTCCCGATGCTTTTGAAGACGACAACATGACAAACATCTCCCCCACTGTTAAAATTGACATTTCCGTCAAACCAGGAATCATAGAGGAAATCTACATTGGCATCCCATGCTCCCCGGAAGAACTCACAACTTACAAATCTATCTTCCAAAAATACAGGGACATTTTTGCCTGGTCATACATAGATATGCTCAGCCTTGATTCTTCTATTTTCGAGCATCATATTGACACATGGATTGATATCACCCATGTACGTCAAAATCAATACCCACTGCACCCATCCAAAGCAACAACCATTAAAGACGAAATTGACAAACTAAGCATTGTCGGGTTCATATACCCATCGCATACACGTCATGGGTTTCCAACCCCGTCCTTGTCAACAAAAAATAGGGCACCATTTGCGTCTGCACTGAATTTCACGATCTCAATCACGCTTTTCCCAAATACAACTTTCCTTCACCTTTCATCAACCAAATTATCGATGACTGCGCTGGCCATGAGGCCTTGTCCTCCATGGACAGATTCTTTGGCTACAATCAAATACAGATCCACTGGATGAAGACCGTCAGTATTCATTACAGAACAATGAAGCAACCAAAAAATGGTCGAAGGCCACCTTTGACCGCCATGTCAACCTTCACTCATTTCACAAAGGAGACCTCATCTTTGCCTACGATATCGCTCACGATACCCTCAAGTATGGAAAATTCAAGTCATTATGGCATGGAACCTACATCGTCGAACACTGCCTCACTAAAGGTGCATACATCCTGGCCTCTCCCTAAGGCTACCCTCTCAAAGAACTCGTCAAAGGGTTGTACTTAAAGAAATTTTAAGCCTAAGCGTAGTCAGTCTACACTAGGCTTTTTCTTTTTTGTACATGTTTTATAGAGTTTTTAATCTTCTTTTTCTCCATGCATTATGTCTGATATACCATTTGTATTATTGACAGATGCCTCCTCCATTGGTCTACCACATCGGTTACATTGACGGAGCTAGCCACTGGACACAGAATCTCGCTTTGGCTACTTGGGCCCTCTATACCACCTCACATGAACTGCTCCACTCCAACGACATCTGTTTGGACTTAGTAACCAATAACCAATCTGAATACACAGTCATCCTTGGCCTCCTCAACGAGGCCAATCATCATCATATTTTCCACCTTAGTGTCTTATTAGATTCCTAGCTTGTCGTCCTGTAGCTTAACAATGTGTATCATGTCCGCGATCCTTGCCTCTTCCACAAATACCTGCAAGTTAGACTTTTATCTTGACATTTTGATTGAATCACATTTACACATATTCCATGACAATTCAATCAAATAGAAGATAATATGGCTAACCTAGTGTTAGATTTCCATTCATCACATCAAGACACCATTACACATACATAAATCATCAAAAATCTATCACAACATATAGAATAGACATCATAAAAAGAATCACAAAACATCATCACATCTGAACATCACAGAGATCAAAAACATGTATATCCATATATATATATATATATATATATATATTGATCAAATGTTTACAAAAGTGGTACAAAATATACATCGCCCGTAGGCAGGTGAACCCCATCATCCCTATAGGTACAAAATAGGTGTCACACTACCCTATACAAAAATGGGCTAGCAGGCCTATATAAATACAAAAATTAAACATCCAGAGCCCTCATGGTGCGTCTAGAGCACCACCACCAGGTCCTCTATCTGGAGGAGGTTCCCCACCAGTTGGGGGTCCTCCATGTCCTGGGGGAAACCACCCAGTCATAGCTACCCCCGCTACAGCTACTCTGCGGATCAAGGTCTGCAACTCTGTTGAAAGGCCCACACACTACTCCAGGACTCCCTTGTCTTGGATTTGAGTCCACATGCCCTCAGTCACTCCCTGTATCACCGCCTCTAATAGACAATGAAAGTCCTCTAACACTCTGTCGGCCTTTGTCGGAGGAGCATGTGATGGCCCTGCACCGGGGTCATCAAATCAGTGTCTCCTACCAACTCTCTCATTATCGTCTGTCCTTGCACCAGCCTCATCCCTTCATCATCTCTCTCCCACCCGCGATGCTCCCCACGATGGTCTCATGGGTCCTTGAGGAGCTGGCGCTGTAACCAACTCCACCTCTCGCCCGTGCAGACCCACATCTGCACACACAACAAACAAACGATAACATCAACACATATCCATACATAAAACATATGCTATACTATCAAAATCACAAAACATCAAATACATCAATGTACCTATGTGGTCCTAATCCTCTCCAGGAGGTAAGACCATGTCTGGGTCCTGACGGTATTCCATCCCGCCGTTCGGGTACCACAAGATGATATGTGGCATCTGACACCACACACGTGCCAGCTCGGCCGTAAAATAATGGCCACCCTCCCCATTTCCATGTCGTACCAAAATTGATGCCCACCGCATCAATCGTGGCTCCCATGCATCAGTCACCTCCAAAGAAACTCTCGGGTGCAACATGGGCACCCTCTCCAAGAACCACACCACCAGGATCGAACCAAAGAAAAAATCCCCTAAGTCGACATCTTGACACTAGTTGAGCTACCCCATCATCTTGGTGTGCAGCATCAAGCCCCAGGCAAAATGCTCTCCACCCAATTCCCTCGGCATGATCCTCAGCCGACCACCACTGATCCACTAAGTAGCTAAGGATCCGTATATACTCACGATCATTGTGGTAATGCAACTATGCACTAGTGCATCCATCACCCCAATCCACAACCAATCCTGACATAAAATCCTCCCCTGAGCAGTATATCCATGCCAAATTTGTCAAGGGTGCCTCCCCTGGCAACTGGGGCTCAACAGGTAGGGCTCTCCCCCGAAAAGGGATCCCGATCAGGAAATAGACATCCTCCATCATAGAGAATGTCAGCTGCCCCCCCTACACAATGAAGCATTGCAACTCGGTACTCCACATAGAAATCAAAAACTACAATAGGTACTCTTGTTCCCATAGCAGCGAACAATCGAAGAACTTTAGCAACCCACAGGCTGCCAAAGGTCCCTGAACACCTGGCTCATTGTCCCTCACTGCCTCCCTAAGGCATGCCCAGTCCCTCTCCCTCCAGTGGACTGGTATCCTGAACTTCTCACCTGCATTCACATAAACAACACTTGATCAACCATCACATTTCATAAAACAAAAAAATTCAAAAAAGACAAGTTTTTTTCACCCCCCCAGCTTTGCCTCATGTACGCGACTGTCACCCCCATAGATGCGCATATATGTGTGCCTGTTCTTTTCATAGTTGCACATCAATGTGTAGTTTTCAAAGAAACAGATGTGCATAAATTCACACTTTTCACACACACAGGTGCACATTTGTGCACCCCTCTTCATTCCATAGATGCGCACACGTGTGCATGGATCTTCTTTGAATAGGCGTGCATCAAATGTGCACATGTTTCCCTTACTCACACTCTCCCATGCACATCTATCCTCTAAACATCYGTGCACCCACACGCAGGAATCCTTGGATCGCCCGTGCACTAGGGGGCCTACCCTCACAAAAGCCCACTGTACAACCCTCCGTATGACCCTGCCCAAAAAAACAATCCTAATTACTATGAATGAGGATGAGACCACTAACCTAGATCTCACTAATCCTAGATCAATTGGCTCAAACTTCGAGAATCTCCAAATCTCCTCTAAAAAATTCTCATCAACTCACTCTAGAAGCAGGTACAAATGAGGTGGCAATGTGGGCCCTACAGCTATATATAGTTCCTTTTTCCAAGCTTCCATGCTCAATTACAGGAGCTCCGAGCATCCATTTTTTGATCTGTATTCAGCCACGGGATTAGGATCCTGCCACCTACACAGTCACATCCCCCGAGCCACCATCCATACTTGACCCTGGGGGAACATTTTTCTCGCAACACGCCCAGCTACGCATGCTCATGTTTAAAATTATCGAATAAATATTATATGTTCTTTCTCTTCATATATTGTTCACATCAGGCATTCAGTTTTCATGTGTGTAGGTACTTGGTCATCACGCATCGAAACATCACCTTCAGGTATATGATCAACACTGGAATGTAATCATTCCCTATGAATATCAATTGCATCTCCTAGTCACACCCTCTGACATTTTCCTGTAGGATCCTCAAATATGGCTCTACAGTACTATCACCTCTACTGCATTTCAGTATTGTCAACTAGTAGCATTCTCTCCTACATGAGTTGTCCCATTCATAGTCCCCTTTGGCACTTTGACACTCATTTTTCTTTCACCCCCTAGGGATGGGAGTCCCGTTAGTCTTATGCATGTTCTAGAATTAGCCACATACTCCTTCTCCTCATTTGGCTAGATTTCCCCATGGACTCCTAGGACATTTCCTCATGGTTCTAAATTGACTGCACCACTACAGTATCATTAACCTTCCACTTTCATACACAATCAGTTTGCCCATTTGCCAATTTCCCACCATTCATTTACCTCATACAGAAACCCACCCATGGGACCCCCACCCTTCGCCAATTCTCCATACAACTTGATCCCTCACATACCAAGCCATCCTGCACTGGGGCACCTATTTCTGTATCTGTACGCTTATCCCACCTTATTCTTTATTTATTTGTTGATTGTACAAAGCCTTTTGTTTCCAACATTTCAATAGATTTTTGTTGTCACTTTTAGCAACCTTCCTTTTTCGGTAAAGCAACCCATGTCATCCTTGGTTGGGGAATTCCTTTACATTCTATGCTAGTTGACATCGTCCATAAACCCCGAGTATACCACTGTCCATGTACCTTCTATCTCTAAGTTTGTTTACTTAGTCACACCTTTGGCAYAATTTAAACCCACGTCTAGTCGTCCCCCTGATGCTAGATCTATTTTCACGGTTGCTACCACTCATACCTCACATATATACCCAACCAAAGGCAGTATTGGTCTCACCACATCTTGAATTTATCCATGTTTCTCATCAGTTCCTGATCTCATCCTGTGGATTTCATGAATTCCTTTACTTCTTGGAGTCGCATCTCCCTTTCTGTCGACATCAACACTGTTTCGAGAAGGGTGATGATATCTTGACTCTCATTACCTTTACAATGAGGAGCCTCGAATGACACAGGGAGAACCATCATTGCTCTCTGCTATCATTGAACCCCATAACATTCAACTTCAACACTGTCTCATGTTACAGTGGGTCTCACTTTGTGACTATTGCAGTTGTTTTATACTAGCTGGAGACCTCTGAAATTTGTTGGGCTATCAATGCCTGCGAAACATCGACACTTCTTACAAGTGTCATCGCCTCTTTTTCAGAGTATGTTTACCATAAGAATTGTCATCTACCATTATCAACCTGTCCCGGAGGGCACTGCAGTTATCTACATTATCATACAACTTCAGTTACTGTCTTACACATTTGAGTTACATGACACGAGCATGGGGCATGCCCACCTTGTTTGTGTACAGTTTTTATTTTTCTACACCTCAAGAAAGGTTTGGGTCCCACAGATTCCCCTCTCCCTCCAATGGGTCGCTCTTGCAATTCCTCTCAACCCTCTTTCTTACAATGGTACTCTCATTAGAAGAAACATTGATGTATTTCAGCTATACATATGCTCCTAACCTCACACATCAGGGGGCATCTGTTATCACTGAAATTTCGTCCGCAAAGTCACAGGAATCTAGCATCTCCAAAGACATATTAGTTCATTCATGGCCGAAAAAATGAATTTCCAAAGGGCACAAACTATACAACTGGTTATAAAATCAATATGCACTCAGCAAATAAAGGACACACGTTCATGTGCGCCAGTCGAAAACGCAGGAAAAGCACACATGCACCCGATGCACGACTGTGTACACAAAAAACTATGCACACCTGAGAACATTGCATTTATGATTTTGGTCAGCCTCCCACCTACTTCTGGTTCAGCTCCAACCTCGATTTGACCCTCAAATCTAAACTGCATCCGAGTGGGGGGCTGGTCAAAGACCTATAGGTGCCCTAAAGGGCCCCTTGTTCACACTAAAGACCAATTGGATAATGCCTCAAATATTTTCCATAAAAAGAGGCCATGGGTGCAATATATTTCTAAGAATCCATTTGTATTGTTATGCTTCCTCTATTGTCCTACAAGGAACCTCTTTACTTCTTGGATCATACTAGCATCATTTCATTGAGCTATTCTCCTCACCTCTTGAGGGAATGAGATTTGGATTTCTTCACCATTTGATTTTTAGTTTTCCATCTGTAAGAAGAGCTCTCACATAGGGGATTCAAGAGCCCTCCCTTGGAGGAAGAGGGGACCCATAAGTCTCCCTTTCTCTTTGGTGTTTTCCCACTAATACAATATATCCATTGGTGGCATGAATATTGGTCAATTGTTTGGTTGATTTTGGTTCTAATTTCCTTTTGCACTTTAATTTTGTTTCTTTAGTTGTTTATTTATTTCTTTTGCTTGATGTGTCTAACTCTTGCACTAACTTTTTTCCTGTTCAGCTGACCCAACTGGACTTGTAGGTGTCCCTCTTTTTCTCATCCAAGTGGCGAAAAGGATACAACATCAAGGATGAGGCAACTCATATCAAGTTGGAATCGCTTAGACTTGTAGGAACATCACTCATCTTGTGGCAAAGCAAGTTTCAAAATGTCACGCAACAAGTGGGTAATGTATTTCCATCATGGCAAGTTTTTATTTCTGCAATTAAAAATCAATTCTATCCTTTGGGCTATAAAGAAAAGGAAAAACAGTGCAAGAATACACGGATGGTTTTCGTAAGATGGCATTTATGTTAGACATTCCTTTACATACCCAAGAAACTATTATGAAGTACATAGGAGGTTTACCTGCACATATTTGAAATATTGTATTCATGTTTGGACCTACTAATATTGATGAGGTTTATGTTCAAGTGACATACATTGAAGCAGGGAAAACAAGGGTTGGTGTATCAAGGGAATCATCTTCAAGGAAAGAGGAAAAAAGGAAGTGGAATGGAAAAAAGGAAAATTCAGTGGAGAGAAAGGAAGATAAGCCCTCTTGCAAGCATTGCAAGAAAGAAGGGAATGATGAGAACCGTTGTTGGCAATTACATCCCTAGAAGAGACCAAAGTGGTTCAAGGAAAAGAAAGGGAGGCAAACAGTTGCAGCAACAACAAGACCAATAGACTTGGAATCGGATTCAGGTGATGAATCTAAAGTCTCATTGGTTGGTATGACAGGTAAAATTGGTGAAGGATTTGATGCTAGAAGTAAATTGTTTCACATAAGATTCATTATGAGACATACTAAGGTCGACACATTGATAGATAGTGGATCTCAATCTAACTTGATTTCAGAGGAATTGGTTAAACAATTGGGATTAAAAACTTAGATGCAACATTAGCTTTACACACTCAAATGGATAAGCAACAATAATCAATTGCACATAACAAAGAAGTTCACATTAAAATTTGTAATTTCATCTAAGTTTGTGGAAGAGGTAACATGTGATGTGGTGCCACTAAGTGAATGTGGAATGGTCCTAGGCAGTCCTTTCTTGTATGATCGTAAATCAATCTTCTACATGGAAAATAATCAATATCACTTAACCAAAGAAGGTCAAGAATATGTTGTTCATGTTCATCATTTAAAGGCAAATAAATCTCTTCAAACAATGGAACAATTAATAAAGGAATCTCAAGCAAGAAACACACCTAAAATTGTTTCAAATCAAGTAATCGATCTTAAGCAAGAACATGAGATGATTGTAGAATGGAAGATCAATCACAGTTTGCTTCAAGATAAGATAATGTCTTGCAAGTATTACAAACATTTTAGCTCATTTGCAGTCATATTTCTGATGTTATCATTAGTAATGTTGTCAACATGGATGATAGTGGCTTCAGTAAGATGTGACAGAGTACAAGTGGCTAACAATATGTTGTTAGTTATCATGATTGTTTTACAGTTGATCTTGATGAGACAGGTGCACATGACAGGGTTTAAAGATAGAGAACAATTTGGGTGGCCTAACTCATGGTTGATGACTGTTCAGTAACCTTTTGGAGGACCAAAAGGTCTTTAGTGGGGAGGTGTGATCCAGAATTGGATCTCGAGACCAAAATGGGTCTACGAAGGCCTAAAAATAAAAGTTCTCGGAATGGCTTCAAAACAGATTTGTGTGTAGGCCTCGCTGATACGAACCCAACACAAATTGAATAGGCTCAAATAGACACCATATTTTGATGATATCACAGTCTATTCATTTTGTCAAACAAGCAAAAAAATGTTTACTATACAGTCCATATAGTGATGATGTGGCAGCTAACTGTACAAACCATACAACCATACAGCTGATGTGGAAAGGTACAATGGATGTTGATGTGGATAGGTATAGGTGGAATAATTAGGGAGTGACATGTGTCACCACTGCAAGGGTGACACATGGCACATCTGTATGACACATGACATGTCTTTATGACACGTGGCACATCTGTATGACTAACGTGGCAAGTTCGTAGAATCCGTATGACACATGGCACTGACATGGTAGGTACAGTGGCATATGACTGGACTAACACCTGGGAAAATAGCTGGACAAATGGGAGCTTGCCACATGGCACCCATTTATTGGTTCATTGTTTTGGAAAAATGTTATCGAGTCAACTGGTTTCAAACCCATGACCTTTGGTACGGTGGCAAGCGTTTTGGCGGGGTCAGGCTAGCCATCTTTCCCATGATAATCCTTGTTAAAACATGGCATAAAACATATATTTAAGTTGATATATGTGTATGGGCGAAGGGTAAAGGGTCGGGGATAGGCCCCAGCCCACGGTTTTTGACACCTGCATATGCCCATACTATATGACTATTGGTTTTGTGTTGGCGCGAATATATGGAGCTATCCCTCGGTACTCGTTACATTTCCATATAACCCAACATACATTTCGATAGCGCGGAGGTGTAGGGGTTATCCCCGGTTGATCACGATAACCTACCGACCAAGGGTGTAACCTAGGGCTAAACAACCATGTGTATAATAGTTAGAGCATGTGGGAGCTAGGGGTGTTGACACATGGACACACACGGGACCAGGACCTAGAACAGGAGGGGCCAGTGCGTCCATCTTTAGCGCTAGGTCACATGGAGGGCACCATGTGACCAGGAGCCCACATAAAATGGGTTGGGCTCTGATTAAATGTAAAAGTGGGTTTTAATACTTTATATTATGATTTTTCGTGATTCTCTCAGCAGTTTGAGGAGAGTTTGGTCATTTTTTTTTGGATCTTGGGCCGTTTTTGAGGCCAGATCTTGGGGAGAAGTTGGGAGATGGTTACCAACTTTAGGAATATATAAACTAGGGGCTCTTGAAGCCATTAAAGGACATTTAGAGCAGGTTTATGATGCATACTTGTTGAGCTAAAAACATTGTCATGTAGGGAAGCTATTGAGGAGCGCACTTTTGCGGGCCATTTCTGGAAGCTTCGTACATTCGTTTTTGGTGTCGTTAGTTTTGATGGGTTCATGAGATCTGGTATAACACAACCAACTCAGTTTTGTAATCCATTGGAACTTTCATATGTACTTGAAAATATTTGAAGAGAAATTAGAAATCCCACTGAGACAAAGGCCTGGAGACGTAGGCGAGATTGTCGATCTCCATTATCACTTCGGTGTTTTATGGTTTGTTGTTCTTCATGATTATTTCCAGATCTACATATGTTTATATGGCTGTCATGATTCATCTTTCATTAATTTCCTAAGTGGTAATTTAACTCATGCTTAATAACTCAACCATTGTCGTTTAAAAGATCTTTTCGGATCACATGGCTATACCTCAAACTGGAAATAGCATGAAAA
The DNA here is from genome assembly GCA_032191745.1 of Picea mariana. NCBI lineage: Eukaryota > Viridiplantae > Streptophyta > Pinopsida > Pinales > Pinaceae > Picea > Picea mariana. The sequence goes on from JASDQU010100115.1 coordinate 98,518, forward strand.
TTCATTTCCCGGATGCAAAATATGACAACACCATTGGATTTGTGGCGAGAAGTAGTGAAAACAAAACTGTCAAATCATCCCAATCTGACAATGTCACTTCCAATCCCTATTGGGCTCTCTTCCTCGAAATTCATGCCATTTCAATCTGTATAACACCTGCAATAATGACCCCTGCATTGAAAATCATGTCAACCTTACAACCATGGACCTCTCCCCCCATGGATGATTAAACCGACTTTTAATAAAAATTTTGGGTGGACTTTACCAAGTCTCACCCGTGGTTCATTGGTAACAAATAGTTAACGATAGGGGGGAGGTCCTCGGGTCAAACCCATGGGCCTCCCCTTTTTGGTTCTTGTTACAACGAAATAGTAATATGGTTTATAACCATATTACATGCAATGTTATTATATGCGATTCATTTCAAAATCCTTCTCGACTTAACCTTTGGTGCCCAATCCTTTGATGCGACGTCTGAACGAAAATCTGGATCTGTTGAATGTTATGGTTGGCTCTATAAATTTTGTGGTATGAAATTTTTTTGGTGGCTGGATTTTATGGGTCATCGATCAGGCTAGCCACTAGGTTTGGCATCGACCATTCGATGACCTATAAATATATGTTTTTGAATTTTTGGTCATTGGCCCTCATTGGGCATTTGTAAGGTGCTAGGTGGAACCATGTGATTTGTTTCTTTTTCCCAATCAGTTTGTCGAGTAAGCAACCATGTGTCCTATTGTCGAGTTGCCACATAGTGGCTTCTGGGTGGTGTCACATGGCACCACCTAGGTGTTCCACATGTCACACATCAATTGGTCCAAGTGGCCACCAAAAGTGCCAAATAAACATGCCACATGGCGGCCTCTCTTGCTTCCACGTCAAGATTATGTCATCCCTGCACAGTCAGTTGCTGACGTAATCTGTATGGATGTTGATGTCACCCTTTTGACTTTGAACAGGTTGAAAAGATGTTGACCATCCATAACTTTGTCATACAGACTTCATTTGAGGTTATGTTTGCACCGTTGGAAATCTCTCGACGAGCTCTTCGAGTTGCTCCCATTTTTGCTGAGATTTGAGGACTTTGATTTTTTTCCCTTTTAGATCCTCCTGGATCATCATCCATGAAAATACATAATTTTTTTCATGTGTATTTTCTTAAAAGGTATGTACCTAATACTAATCACATAATTGATTGGACTATGATCCAAGTAGAGCACGAGGGTGATTTCCAGGTCTAATTGGTGTGCATATTGGAAAAGAAGATCAAGGTCCTTCACAATCAATCCATGGTCCTAGTAAATATTCAATGGAACTGCTATGGTCTTGAAGATGTTATGTGGGAGCATGAGGATGTCATGTGGGAGGAGTAACCACAACTATTTTAGGAATTTTAATTGTATATTTGTATAAAATGCATTGAGGATATTGAAAAAATAAGGGGGAATGGAATGTAATATCCCCAGTTTCACCCCTGGGTTGTAATTGTATATGTACATATGTTGTATAGGTTGGTAAGCCAATGTATTTTTGGGGCTGAAGTACCTGTAATTTTTTGGGGTTGGAGAGCATGTGATGATCAAAGGACATAGAGCTTGTATTGTAATTTATACATGCAACTAATTAATAAAATACATCACTACTACATACCAAGTCAGAAAAAAAGAGTATGGGGGGCTAGGACTCCACAAGAGGGAAAGGAAGCTAAGATATTAAGGAAAGATGCTAAACCAAGGGGCTAAGCTAAAGAAATAATATGATATTCCTAATTCATAAGTCATAACTTTATGTGTTTTATCCTAATTTCCTAATTGATGGGATGAGTTCTCAAGTGAGTGAAAAGAGGCTCCTTATATGCCACTTGTCAAAAAGGAATCATGCATATTTAAGTGGGGAAATTAGTGGAAAATTGTGGGGATTTGGATGATTTTACTTTTCCATTCTTTCTCTCAAATATTGGGTGTGATCTTATCAAATCTAGAGACCTCGTATCCCGATGAACCATGTGAATCCTAGGAGGGATTTTGTTGTCAATTCTCCTTGGGTTTCCTTGGGGAATGTTGGAGCCCTAGAGGGGGAATTGGGTGGGTAGGATTTCCTAGTGTAAGAGGCGTAGAGGGTTCCTGGAGACGCTATTGGCATAGTTGGAGTTCCTAAAGCCAGAACTCAGAGACTTCAAGTTTGGCCTATGTTGGAAAATAAGGGGAGGGGATGTGCCATGAATTTTTATCAATTGTTGGCAGATAGATATCATTGCAAGGCGATAGAAAGTAGTAGTGAAGTTCTTTCAAAAACAACCCATGCAACAAAAAATGCTTGCATCAAATGCAAAATCAATTCTAAAGGACTACTTTACTGTAAGTTAAAGTTGGAAAATGTTAATGCTATATTCCTACAAAACAATGTGTGTAGCATTAATGTTGTAAAACATGCATGGTAGAAGAAACTCAGAATGTCAACATAATGAATAATGAGAGCGCCATAACCAAAATTCTAAGAGCTTACATTTTCTTTATGGGTTTCTCAAAACTATCATTGTTATAAAGCATTGCCCCATCGAGTTTCTAATCCCCGAGTAGGGCTTAGAGTTTCTCTATCCAACAATGAAAATCCTTGTGCCATCAAATTTGAATGGTTAAGATGAATCATGAAAGTATTGGAGTTTCTAGTTCCAAGTCATCTCTATCCAACAATTCTAGCTATGGAGGAGATTCTCTATTAGATAATTTTGGATACAAAGCATCATCAAATGCATGGAGGTTTGAATTGTTAAATGGAATGTTGGAGGGAAAATATCATGCTTATCATTGACATTTATGGATTTAACAGAGTGGTTCAATAGTGAGGAGCATAGTCGAACTAAACATAGAGAATAGTGGAGAGGAACAATGTTGGGTTGAACAATGAGTAGATTAGAGAGGAGAAAAGAAACATGACTTGGAGTGAGCAAAGCCTAGTTGAATGCATGGACAGTTGGATCAGTGACTAAAAAGTAGGAGGATGAGAAAATGACGACTTGGGAAACTTGAATGACAAAATTAATGGAGGTTCAGATGATGTCTAATCCATCAACACTAATTGTGGGTGAAAATCAAGAACAATCTTGTTGATGAACCATCCTACATATCATCCTATGTGAAAAATCCATGAATCAAGTGATCAACCCACCTCTTTCATTGTAACCTTGTCATTGCAAACGTTTTCATCTTATCAAAGCCTAGATTGTGGTCAAAATATTATTGTCGAAGGATCCTTGTGGGGAATCAATGGAGAAGGAAGGATCCACCATCACGGGAGGGGGGAAATCATTGTTCCATCCTTCAAAAATACAGTCAACTCATGCATGTAAACACTGTTAAATTTAGAGCTTCTATTAAGTTCTCTTCAATTTACTAGACAATAATAGCATAAGTAGGATCATTGAGAGAAACACAATCACAAGTTACACAAAATTTTATCCTGGGAAACCCTCATGGGGGAGAAAAGCCCAAAAAAACTTCCTTAATATAGATTTCTAATACAATGCCAAGACCAAAGACAAAACCACCAAGAAAATCCAAGACTAAGCATGCGCCTCTCTCTTCTCCTTATTCTAACTTCAAGAACCTCCAAAATATGCACACTAGATGAGTGGCTAAGTGAGTGAGAGAATGAGTCATCATTCTCTCTTATTTATACTAGCTGATAGGTGCTAGGGTTATGTCTCTTCACCAAGTTGGGTCAACTTCTTCAACTAGTGGTTAAAACCACTTTATTAAGCCCTAAGGGACGAATTTAAAAACAACACCATATAACTATGGTTTGACCAATCCACAAAAGGGGATTTGATCTATAAGAAAATAAGTCAATTATAAATAGAACATTCTTCGCTGTTAAAATATTTCAACACTCCCCCTTAACAAGAAGGGTATGCTATTGACATAACCCAACACAACATCATCATGAGAAGGAGAGGGCATCATCATCATCAACATTTGGATCATTGACTGCCACTGGCACATTTATAAATCATTGAATTTTTTTTTTCTCATCATCAACAACATCATCTTTCACAGCATGGAGCTGGAGTAACATCGTCGTCATTATCTGCATCAACATCAATTAGTATGACATTAATAAAACATCATCAATCAGTAAAAGATTGATGCATCGTCATCAACGTCTTCAGCACGAAGATGAAGTAGCGACATCATCATCTTCAGCATGAAGTTGAAGTAACATCATCATCATCATCTTTAGCATGACGCTAAAGTATCATCATCTTCAACATGAAGCTGAAGTAGCATTATCATCATCATCTTCAGCATGAAGCTGAAATAGAATCATCATCATCATCTTTAGCATGAAGCTGAAGCATCAACATCAATAGCATGAAGCTAGAATAATATTATCACCAACATGAGGTTGGTACACCAACATCAGCAACACGAGGCTGAGACAACAACATCATCAACACAAGGTTGAAATAATAACATCATCAACATAATCATCACTAGGCTAAGATAACAACATCATCAACATGAGGTTGAGATAACAACATCATCAACATCATCAACATGAGGCTGAGATAACAACATCATCAACATGAGGTTGAGATAACAACATCATAAGCATATGACAACATAATGAGGCAGGTGAAACAACAACATTTTGTGGTACTTTGACAGACCATCCTTACCGGACCTTCGGGATCTACCCAGGAATCAAAATATTCTCTAGGATATAAAATCCTAACGGAGCTACCACATGGTACTTTGACAGATCGTCCTTACCACACCTTCGAGATCTTCCCAGAAATCATAATATTCCCTAGGATATAAAATCTTAACAGAGCTACCACTATTGACCAAAGCTGGCATATACATGCATAGGTATTCTGACATACCATCCTTACCGGACCTTCGATATCTTCCCAGGGATGATCAATCCCCTAGGACATAAAATCCTAAGGGAGCTACTCGTTGTTGGTCAAGATACTATAGTATCATCAACATCACTCCCCCTTTCGAGGGAGGCCATTTCAGACTATGCCAAGCTTGTCTCAAAAGTATTCAAACTTTACATGAGACAGAGGCTTGGTTTGGAACCTACTCATCTGTGCCAACATATTGGAGCTTTATGTTTCCTCTCTACACCGTATCACGAATGTAGTGATACCAGATTTATATGTGCTTTGACTTGTCATAGAACATTGGGTTCTCCATCATATTTATGCAATTTTGGTTATCATATAGAATCACGGTGGCTTCCATCTCCAAATCGAATAGACTTGTCAACAAATTCCAAATCCATATGGCTTCTCAATTGGTGGAACATGCTGGAATGTATTCTGCTTTCGTCATGTTTAGAGAAATATTGGATTGCTTCCTACTCTCCCATGAAGTCATGGCTGGCCCTAGACTGAAACAACATCATGAAGTACTCTTTCTATCATAAACACTTCCAGCCCAATCTGAATCAGTACATCCATATAGTCCGAAGTCATGATCTTGAGTATAATAGAGATCATATTCCAATGTACCCTTAAGTTAACTCATCACATGTTTTGCAACAACAAGGTGAACATGTCTAGGCTCTATCAGATACTGACTCAAGGTGTTCACATTAAAACATATATCTGGCCTGGTATTCGTTAGATACATCAATGATCCAATGATCTGTCTATATAGAGTAGCATCAACCAATTTTGACAAAGTATCAACTAGGAGATTCAACTTTGTTTCCATGGGTGTGTTCGTGGATTTTCATTCCAACATGTCAAACCTCTTCATCATTTCAACTGCATACTTCCCTTGGTTAAGGAATATCTTCTATGGGCTCTGCCAAACTTCAAGACCTAAGAAATAATGCATCAAGCCTAGGTTTTTCATCTCAAATTATGCACAAAGCTTCTTCTTACAATCTTTGATGAGATTTTCTCCATTTGTCAAGAATAAGTCATCTTCATATAATGGAAACATCACTGGCTCATCATTCATAACCTTGAATTAAAGGTTAGAATCATCTTTACTCTTGGTAAAGCCCAAGCTCATTTGGAAACTATCAATTTGGCCATACCAAGCTCTAGGAGCTTGCTTCAACATGAAGAAAGTTTCCTTCAACCTGCATACATGAGTATTTCTATCTTCAACTTCAAATAAAAATTTTCACATCACTTTATACCAACCTGGTACACTTTCTCATTTGCAAGTTAATCTGTTCAAATCATGTGCTAGCTCTTTGTGCTTTCTCTAAAACATTGTCTGTCTCACTACCTGAGAGTATGTACTTTACTTTGTCTGCAACTATTCCTGTGGGACTGGGACTTTGCACTTGCATCTTCTCTGAAGTTGAGAATTACTATAACTGATGAACTCTAAGAGTAGTTCCTCTATGGAAACAACTTCATCTGAAACTGAGAGTGGCTCAATAACTGATACTGGATATATTTCTTCTTCTTTCATGGAGGTAACTCTATCTGCTATTGTATTCATGTCTTCATGACCCAACTAATGTACTACACCAACTAGCACTGGAGATAACTCAACCTCAAATACAGGGACTGCTTCCCCTGAATCTCATACTATATCAGAATCATGGCTTCTCAGGTTGTCTTCATGAATACTGGATATATTTCTTCGATTACTGTAGTAAGTGTCTTGTCATAGTATTCTCCCTTTTGCTAGGAGAATCCTTTGGACACAAATCAGGATTGTACATATTTATACTATTATCTGCAACATGCTTGATTTGTTAGATCAATCTTGGATTCACCATTGACTTCCTTTCTCATCTTAAGGAAAAGTCCATATCCCAATCGTTTGAATGGCTTCCTTCTTTGTCATTGAAACAAAGGAATATTCCCAAGAGATTTCATGTCTCCTAGAGGTCTTTGAAGCTATTCTTCTCAACTCATGTCATTTGTATCCCAGTCCTAGAAGATGTATCTCCATCTGATCCTTTCTGAGATTAGGCTCATTCTGATTCTTGATTTCTTCCGAGTCTACAAAAACTCTATAGTCTCTGCAAGATATAGTTGGTGTTGAATACCAAGTCTTGATATGAAAAAGTTGAGTCAGGATTCAAGTGAATTTTTCTTCCTATCAAGGTGGCTTCATTGACCAATTCTAATGTTCAGTCATCTTGGAGCCTTCTGCTCATTACAATCAATCTTCATATGAGATAATCTGTTTCTCAAAAGTAGCTTCTACTTTATCTTCTTTGGTACATGGATGTATACAGTTATGTACATAACTTGGATAGTTTTCCTTATGTTTCATTTAATATGTTTCCTCCTACAACCTTCATTATAGTTTTCTTAGGGAACTTGTGACCTACCCGGAACAAGAACAACAAGGGAGAAACAACAAACAAGAATAATAATTTCTATAATAATAAAGCAATAGCAAGAACAATTGTCATAGTGGCTCCTTTAGAGTTATCACTTGTGACCTGCCTACAACAAGGGTTAAAGGTAAGAAATACAATACTGAGAGAAACACTCTTCTAGTGTTCTGATCAATCATTCCTCCATGGTAGCCTAGAGACAAAACAAGAAGTTTCTCCTGTAAGAGATGTTGGTTATATCTGGTAGATGATTACAAGAAGCATTTATCTCAATATGCTCACATGCTACCATGTATGTTATCTCAAATATGAGGTAGCTATCAAACTTGACATGTACAAGTTTGAATCTTATCAACTTAATCAATCAAACCTGGAACCTAAAGTCTTTGTCCTCATTAATGTTTCTTCTTTTCTTCCTAGTCTCCTTTACACAAGATGGCAACCTGTCTTGAGATAATATGCTTTCTTGACAAAAGTCTAAGTTAGATAATATTCTCTATAATATTAGCTTTAATCAATCTAATACCTTGACTTTAATTTTGACCAATGGTTAGTATGAAGGGAATAACTTCATTATACATCCTAGATGTTCATAAGGTATATGCATATCATAATAATCAAACCTGGGGTGCATTATTCCTCTGAATGTGTTGGATCTAAGATCCTTATGGATCTATGATTGTTGTTTCTTAGACAAAGATCTTGCAAGTACCTTTTAAGATAATGATATAGTTTAATCATATGTAAGTACATACCTATGATATTATTTGTAGGTAGTGGCACCATTTGGTAGTAGCGGTAATAGATACCAAACCTTTAAAAACTTCAATGGTGCTGCAAGGTTAGCTGGATATTTTTTAAGGTAAGGTGCACTAGGACAATACAAATCAGTCCTAAAGCTTTCACTACAACTGGTACTATGGTTGGTGCTGCTATTGCAATTGGTATGAAGGAACTAAGCACTGCACGTGATATTGATACTGCAACTGCAACTTAGGGATTTATGAGGAAACCCTAATGTTTCAAACTTCAAATTTTTAAATTCGGATCCAGGCACTAGATGCGCTGGGCTGAGGCGAGTAGGTTGGAGCTCTATGTTTTCAGAAATCCCAATTTTTACCCCCTAAAACTTGATCTGTGAAAAACATGACTGGTACTTCTAGTACTGGTTCTGGTTTCCTGGTTTTCTGGTTTTCTAGTACTAGTAAAAACTAGGGTCTCACATTCCAGAGGCTCTGGCCACTGAAAAGGTGCGCTATAGCTGCCAATAAGTTCGCTAGGCTAGGGCACACTTCCCTAGATGGTTTTTAGGCAAAAATTCTCTTGCAACAGAAAGCCCTAATTTTCTTGTACAGCAATAGTGACGTTTTTTGTTACCCAGTGAAAGATGCTCTACTCAGTTTAGCTTTGATACCATGTTAAATTTAGAGCTTCTATTAAGTTCTTTTCAATTTACTAGAAAATAATAACATAAGTAGGATCACTGAGAGAAACACAATCACAAGGTACACAACATTTTAACCTGGGAAACCCTCATGGGGGAGAAAACCCAACAAAAACTTCCTTAATATAGATTGCCAATACAATGCCAAGACCAAAGACAAAACCACCAAGAAAATACAAGACTAAGCGTGTGCCTCTCTCTTCTCCTTCTTCTAAATTTAGCAACCTCCAAAAGATGTGCACTAGATGAGTGGCTAACTGAGTGAGAGAATGAGGCATCATCCTCTCTTATTTATACTAGTTGGTAGGCACTAAGGTTATGTCTCTTCACCAAGCTGGGCTGAGTTCTTGAACTAGTGGTTAAACCACTTTATGAAGCCCTAGGGGCTGACTTTACAAACAACACCATATAACTATGGTTTGACCAATCCACAAAAATGGATTTGGTCTTATACAAATCCCGACATGATCAATCCACAAAAGGGGATTTGATCTATAAGAAAATAACTCAATTATAAATAGAATATTCTTCGCAATTACAATATTTCAACAAATACATGTCTCGATGGACAATAAGTCCTATGTTAGGTGTCTCATCAATAAGAGATCTTATGGACTTCTCTTTGCTACAGAGATCTTATGCCATGGTGAGAAAGTTGGGGACAAAAAGTGCATCCCAGATAAATAGATGGTAAGGGAGCAAGACCCCCACATCAGATTCATCCCCCATGGTATGCCAAGCTCTAACATGGTCGAAAGAATAAACAATATTTATATTCACTAATAAATGACCACCTATCCATCACTAAACCACAACCCTACCAACACTTAAGTATTTATAAATGTAACACACCCAAACAAAATGTACATACAAAATGTACATACGAAGAAAATTACATACACTCTCCATCAGTAATGATGCAAGTATGATCACCTTTATTAAATGAATATTTCTCAACTCTCCATCAGTAATGATGCAAGTATGATCACCTTTATTAAATGAATATTTCTCAAAATGTCCATCCAAATTTTCCTTACAAAATGATATTGAGTGGGAGGTTTAGCTCCTCCAAGGAGAAAGATGATTAAAGTTTTGAGGTTTCGGTGTGGGGATATGGATATCACAAAAGGGATTTTTGCAAAGTTATACCCCTTGAGAATGAAAGGAATCAAACATTATGGTCCATTACTACGACCGTCCAACTTAAAGTAAGTGCATGAAACTACCACTCCCTTCTCTCGGGCCCATATCAATCAACTAATTATACAAACCCTTTAATCAGCTAATTCTACAAACACTTTTTTAAAGAATTGACATCCCCTCCTACCATTCTTTAGAGCCGAGGTATCCGTAAAAGATATGGAATCAAATTTTTTTTTTATGAGTTTTTAAAATTTTATATTATTAGTTATATTAATTTAATTTAGAAAAATCATAATCATATAAAAATTTTAAATCATGATCATATAATATCACGTCCTTCAGCAACTTCCCGGCAACGCCTCAGCACGGGGAACGAATAAAACGGCGACTCTGCACAGCCGATCTTGACACCTTCGGATTTCTTTTTTATATCTGCATGAGAAAACAAACAGTCTCCTGTTGGAATTTTTTTTCTTTTGTTGGGTCCAGGTTAACGAGCGTGCAACTTTAATCTGCAAACAAGCCGAGCTTCCATTGGAGGAGATTTCCACGAAGAGAGAGGACGAGACATGGTCAAACACTGTAGCGGAATTTGGTTTTAATAAACAAAGTAATTGTTTTTTTTTCGTCCGTGCAGGCTAATTTGGGGGCGCAAAGCAAGTTTAGTTGGCTGAACGTAACAGTGAGGCTTGTGTTTGTCAGTGAAGTAATGATTGGGGTTCAAGAGGGATATATATATATATATATATATATAAAACGGGTGAATAATAAGCAGTTTGTTATTTAGCATTCAATGTTGTGGTGGGTGGTATATATTAGATCATCTTAATATATATATAAGATATATTTGATGATACATATATCATCTATTGTGACAATATTGTAACATGTATTAAGGATTACATTTTATGATATGTTTGATTCATGGTTTAGTTTAGAAAGCCAAAAAAACATTGTATATGAACATTTGGGGCATTATTTATAACTATTAACAATAAATTAGATAGGTATTGTCTAAAACCATTTTGCTGATATGATTTTGAGTAAAAATCTCCAGAAAAATATAATCAGGAATAAATCATTTCATAAAACGTTTAAACTTTCACAATTAGATACCCTATTTTACCAATTTACTCATAGGTGGATCTTTGTGATGGTTCTTCCTTCGTTGTTAGAAGTACAAGTACTAGTTGATTACACTCACTCCCAAGTGAAATAACTCAATTACTCAATCTAGATCATTAAACATAAAGTGTTTATATTTTTTTTTTGGGCATATTTCCACCTATTCATATACGAAAGCATTATTTGATTTTCACATCATTTTTCCTTTTATGTGGTATTCCACATTTGTTCGAGGACTAGCTTGCGATGCCATATAAGTTTCAACATATTGTGAGAAAGAGCTTCCTCTTTGGAAAAGCATCGTCGCACCTATATTTCTATCAAGTAAACACCCCTAGGGGTCAAAGAGCTACGTGAAAGCTGTTTTATTTCATTCTCTCTTCTTGGTAAAGTGGAAGCTAGGTGTTATTTTTAGTTACCAAAATGATAAAGTCAATATGTTAAATAAAGTAATAAAGTAAAGGGGCATGGATTTCGTGTATATTTATTTTTAGGCACTTTATTCTTAGCAAGGATTTGTAATAGGTTGCTTAACTTACTTACTTTATAGGAGTTATAGGAGTCTTGTGTCAAGTGGTTTTTTTTTTTTTATCAACTCTTTTTTTTCTTTATTGGTTGGTGAAGAAGTCTAGAATAGAGGAATGGTCGAACTCTTGATACCTTGTCTTATGGATGAGGCTACTGAGTTGAAATTTTAAAAATTGAAGTGTCTATCCTCATACCTCACACCCACAAGCTCTTCAATTTAGTAGTCAATGAGGGCTTCCCTAAACCCTAGACTCAAAGCCTCATTGTACCTATTTTTAAAAGTGGGGATAAAAACAATCCCTCTAATTATAGGATCGTCATGATTAGCCTTCTTTTAGCCAAGTTATTTGGAATTATTTTCGAATAGAAGATTGGTGTATGGCTAGAAATCCATGGAAAAAGAGCTAAAGGCCAGGCTAGATTTAGGAGCTATCATTCAACAATGGACCACCTTGTTACACTTGGGAACATTGTGGAGGAGTGTCACAATAATAAAACCAATCCTTTGTGTTGTTTCATTGGCTTTAAAAAATCTTTTGCATTGTGCCCAAGACTAACCTCTGGAATAGATTAGAAGAGATAAAAGTTCCTTTTGAGTTGAGAGCTATTGCAATAAGGTTGTACAAAAAATTTATTGCCAATTTTAGGAACACTAAAGGCTAGTACGAAGAAATTGATTGTAATATAGGAATCAAGCAAGGTTGTACTATGTCCCCTACCCTTTCAACATATACATTGACAAGTTAGATGGTTGTTTGGAAGAAGTAGGTTGTGTCAGCCCAACTCTTGTTGGTATAGGCATCATTGTTCTTCTTTGCACCAATGATATTTTTATTATGGCAAGGACTCCCTATGACCTCGACAAGCAATTAAAAATCCTCAAGGATTTCTACTCTAGTACGAGTATGACTATTAACACTGACAAAGCAAAGGTTATGATTATTAAATCCAAGAATACTACCTACACTAATTTCATCTATGACAACAATAGCTTGGAGGAAGTGACTTTGCATAAACATATTGGAATCGATCTTCGTCACAAGCCTAACTAGAACTATAGCATTGCGAAAAGGATAAATAGAGGATGCAAACCTTATTATGGGTTGTTGGCTCACGGTTGTAAGACCCTAGGTTCTATTTATTCTACCAACAAACCCTATAGACACCCGCCCTTGTAGCGTCACCTACATACAAGTGAAGTCTCACCCAAGGCATCTATTGGGGCTGCAAGAACCAAGTTTCTATAGGGAGGAGGGGATGCGAGTGTTGATAATTTATGTAATTTTAGAAATGATTCCTAAGTGTAATTGTATTTGTTATTCCTATGTGTAATTGTGAAAGGGTTTATTGATAGGTCATGTCTTTTAGGTCTTTTAGAGTATAAATAGAGGTTATATCGAGTCATTTTGATCACTCACTGAATATAAGTACAAGAGAGTAGTACAAAATTATCTAAGAGGTTATTCTTGGTTCGTGTCTGAGTCTCTTTGGTCTTGATTTCATGAAAGAGCATTGTATGACACTGTACATGTTGGAGGAATCTATACTGAGGAAAGTTTGTAGGGTTTTCTCCCCCTTGAGGGTTTCCCTAAGGATATATCTTATTGTTTTGTGGATATCTATATGTGTGATCCTTTTACATATTAAATAATAACATTCACATACAATATTATCTCTTATGAAAAGTAAACATGGTATCAAAGAAGGTCTAGGCTAACTCCCTCAAGGGAGGGCCCAGGATCCAGAGAGAAGAATCGCCATTGCGGGGAGAATCAGGTCTTCTGGAGAGATTTAATTGGATGTGGATGTTACTTTGATTTCATGAAGAGAGTTGTTGTTCAGGATATGCTGAATTCATTAAGATGGCATTGTTGTTATGATTGATCCCTGGTATGGAAGCGAATATTGATTTGGTGGACAATATGATTATGGAATGGAAGTGGAATTGCTGCTATAAGGGTGCCATGTTTGTTGAGTATATGAAAAGATATATGCAGACCGAACGAGCCTTTCTCCAGCCATAGAACTATTTTTCATGTAATTCTGCAGAGGATATAAATATGGATCATACTGCAAGCTACCCATTTTTCTCGGCAGTTCAAATTCACTTCTTCTTCTGCTTCCCTCCATATTCAATCCAATAATCATTGCCACTCCTTCTCCGACATTAGGAATCCATGACTGGATTTTTTGTGAATTTGGGTGTATTGCAATTTGTTGTTGAGGATGTGAAGTGAATTACAACTGGTTTGCAGTGCCCCCAGTTGAGGAAGATGGAAGATAAAGATCATACGGATGTGAAGGAGGTGCAATTCCATATTTCCTTGATTTTGGATTTACGTGGAAAGTGGGCTCAATAAAATTCTCTTGTTCATAATGTCTTGTAAGATCCTTTTGATTATCACAACCAGGAATGGAGTAGCCTGGGGGGGAAATCGAGTTGTGATTATCTAGACTGAGATACATGCCATTGAAGCTCGTATTAGTGATGGTGAAATTCAAAATAGATTATGTAGTTGAATGAGAATCTTGTTGTGGTCATATTCTAAATAATCAATATTTTTTGAATAGCCATTCAATGGTCTCACCATCTGATTTAAGGTGGATTTTTTCACTTAGTTAAATAATATGCGATATGCACTTGTTGGGCACTCAAACTCTTCTATCGCATTCATCCTCCGTTAGGCGCTGTCTGTATTTTATGGATGGTATCCTTCCCTACTGTGTATTCACCATCATGTATTGTGAGGTCTTTGAGTGATTCGACCTAGTTTCAGGTCGCATCATTCGACAAGAGGGTGTCACTTCACTAAATATCATCATCATTTTAGAGGTGTTTTCTTCATCTGTAGGGTATGTAATTGTAGATTTAACCTTGTACAATATTTATTGTGAACATATTTTCAATAAAAGAACGGAAAAGATACAATGGAAAATACAAACATTACACAAATATTTTTCCCCTAGAAACCCAAACTGGGAAAGCCAACATATTCTATATTCATTCATAGTGATACATTGTTTACACTACAATATACATATAGGAGCTAGTGGCATCCAAAAACCTAACCCAACGAATTGGATTAGTCAACAACCCTAATTCCTTAACCGAAAATAGAAAACCATCAGCAAAACAACATGTGTCGAAAAACTGCCGAACAATGGACATGGAAATTGAGGAAACATGAAAAACGAGGAAAAAATACGACACGTTTCTTGAGGAAAAAAAAATTCTTGGGGGGGCCTAGCACCCCCCCCCCCCCCCCCCCCNCCTCAAACCCCCCGACGCGCCCAACACAACGTAGATAATACTACTCGTGCAAATAATATAACACATGCCCAACATTCTCCCACTTGTTGTTTTCTTTGCATAAAGGGGGTTACAGGTTTACATAGTCAAAAATCCAGGGCAACAATTCCCATGGATCCTCTACACCAAGAGAACTTCTCAGTGCTCAGAGATTTTTTTAAAGATTCTGCAACATTCTTCAAAGTGTCCACCTTCATCAAAAACACTTTCTTTCTTCAACCATGTCTCTCACAAAGTGGTATTGAATATCAATATGCTTTGTGTTTGAATGATAAGCCAAGTTCTTCGCCAAAAAAATTGCGCTCTGACTGCCACAATCTATCCTTACATCTTGTTGTACCAACCCAATATATGAACACAATCTTTGTAACCATACTTCTTCCTTACTTTCATGAGTGGTTGCCATGTATTCAACTTCTATAGTTGAAAGTGCCACTACAACTTGTCTTTTTCTCATCCAACTTATTGCTCCTCTAAACAGGTTAAACACATACCCACTTGTAGATCTCCAATGATCTAGATATCCAACCCAGTCTGCATCCAAAAATCCATGTATATCCAACACTCTGTCTAATCCCAGTCTTCCTTGGTGGCACAATCCATAGCTAGTAGTGCCACGCAAATACCTAAAAACCCTTTTTTACTATTGTCCAATGCTCCTTCCCTAGTTTTGGCATATACTTGTTGAAAACTCCCACCGCATGTGAAATGTTCAGTCTAGTATAGACGATTGAAGAAATCAAACTGCCAACCGCACTTGTGTATGGAACATGAGACATGTCCTCCTCCTCTTCTTGTGTCTTGGGACACTGATCTGCAGATAACTTTATGCCAACAGGAATAGGAACCTTGAACGGTTTACATTCATGCATATTAAGCCTCTGTAATATTGTTTCAACATATTTTCTCTGATTTAACCAGAGTTTCCTCTTTTTACAATCTCTTTTAATTTCCATGCCCAAAATGAAATTTGAAGCATTGAGATCCTTCATGTCGAATTTGAAGGACAGCTAAGTTTTCACATCCTGGATAATCTCCTTGTTGTTTCATATCAACAACATGTCATCCACATACAAGACCAAATAAATAAAATGATCACCAATTAATTTAAAATACACACAATTATCCTCATTGCTTCTTATGAAACCAAGTCCCAACATATAAGTATCAAATTTTTTATACAACATCATTGGTGATTGTTTTAAACCATACATGGACTTTTTCAGGTTGCATACCAACTCCTTCTTTCCCTTCACAAAAAATCCTTTTGGCTGCTTCAAATATATTTCTTCTTCCAAATCCCCATTTAGCAATGATGTCTTCACATCCATCTGTTCTACTTCAAAATCAAATGCAACATCAAAAGATAACATAAATCTTATAGAGGTTAACTTGGCAACAAGAGAAAAAATCTCACCAAAATCAATCCCCTCAACCTAGGAATAACCCTTTGCTACTAACCGAGCTTTGTATTTCTCCCCTTTTCCTTCTGCATTCAACTTCTTTTTAAATACCTAATTGTTGAAAATGGGATTTCTTCTAGTTGGAAACTCCACTAAATCCCAACCCTGATTCTTATCCAAGGCTCCCATTTCTTCGTCCATGGCCTTTTTCTAGACATTTCCATCCTCTGAATCCACTGCCCCCCTGACAGTTCTAGGTTCATCATCAGTAATAGACAAAGAAAAATTTGAATGAAAATCATATGGAGTATACCTTTCCAGTAGCCTTCTTTCTCAAACCGATCTCCTCAATACTGGAGTATGAGGATATTCTTCTTCTAATACTTATTCTTCTGTAGAGTCTGATTCATCATCCTTTAAATCAAACCCTATTTTCTCTGGTTCTTCCTTACTTGGTAGGACTTCTTGTTTAATGACATCCTTCATTTCTCTAAATACCACATCTAGGCTATACACTACCTTCTTAGTTTTTGGGTTCCAAAGCTTATAACCTTTGAGACCATATTTATATCCAATAAAGATACACTTTTCAACCTTTATATCTATCTTACTCTTGTTTTTCTTTGGAACATGAACATATCCATCACAACCAAATAACTTGAGATGTGTGAGAGAAGGTTTCTTACCATTCCATACCTCTTGTAGAGTCTTCTCATTCAACGCTGATGAGGGTGATTTGTTGACTAGGTAACATGCAATACCCACTGCTTCTGCCCATAATTCTTTGCCTAACCTAACACCACTGAGCATGCACCTTGTTTTCTCCATCATCATCATGTTCATCATTTCTGCAACTCCATTTTGTTGAGGTGTATATGGAGTAGTCTTCTTCCTTGCTATACCTCACTTCTTACAAAATTATTCAAATTCATTCCCGCATAACTCTCCACGATTATCTGTCCTCAACACCTTAATTCTTTTCTATGTTTGATTCTCAACAAGATCCTTAAACTCTTTAAACCATTCAAAGACTTCATATTTCTTCCTGAGGAAATATATCCAAGTATTCCTAGAGAAGTCATATATAAATGAGACATATTACATATAATTTCCCACTGATGGGATTGACATAGGTACAAAAACATCATTATCAACTAGTTGTAAAATTCCTTCTACCCTCGTTGCACCAGAGGGGAATCTTACCCGATTATGCTTCCCATATACACAATGTTCACTGAAATCAAAATCCAGAGAACAGTTAGACATACATTCAATCATACCTTTACCATGTAGTAGTTGAAGACCCTTCTATTTGATATTCCCTGGTCTTTGATGCCAGAACATGAACTTTTCTCCAAAGACTGTAGGAGTTATTTCTTATTCAAGTTCAATATAAGGAACAATGGAAATATTACACCCATCACCAATAGTGCTTCCTTTCATCTTATATAGAGTTTCAAACCGAACTCCCTTCAACAAAACCATTTCTCCTCGAACCATCCTGCATGTTTCCTTTTCAAATATTGTTTTTACCCATGCATCGTCCATTTTTCAAATTTCTGGCCAATCCTAGGATGTGCAGAACACCATGTACTGTTCTAATCCTTCCATCTATGAGCCTCAACTTGACTTTTCTTTGACCTATGATTCTAGTTGGCGAGTCATCACCTAGGAAAACATTGCCTCCATCATACCTTTCATATTCACGGAATCACTCCCTGTGGGGAGTCATATGAAAGGATGTACCTGAGTCAACCAACCATGCCTCATGATATGCATGTGTGCTTGAAGAAGCCAAGTACACATCCCCTCTGTCTTCCTTGGAGATATTTTTTTCTGTAGAAGGATATTCTTCAGATCCCTTCTTTTTCTCAACTTTGGATCTACACTGCTTCTTGTAGTGCCCTTATTTTCCACATCTCCAACATACCTTTACAATGTTTTTGAGAGATTTAGATCTACCCTTAGACTTAGATCTCCCACTTGAGAACTTAGATATATTTATTTCCTGGAGTGTCCTCTTGTAAATAATGTGTCTATGCTTTGTACTTCCATATTTTTTTGTCTCATCTCCTCCAACAACAAGGAAGAGACCACTTCATCAAAATTCAAGGAAGTTGTATTACTACCTATGGCCACAACCAGAATATACCAAGAGTCTCGTAAAGAACACAGTAAACTGATACACTTACCTTCATTTGAAATTTTAATATCAACAAATACTAATTGACTTACCACAGTATTGAAGGCATTCAAATGCTCTGCCACCGAGTCTCCATCTCTCATCCTCAGGTTATGCATATTCTTTCTCAGGAATAATTTATTTACTAGGGACTTAGACTGATACAAATTCCCCAACTTATCCCATAAATATTTGGTTGTAGCTTCCTCTAACACATTCAGTAATACTGAATTTGAGAGACATAGTCGGATTGTACTCTTCACCTTCCGATCCAAAATTTTCCAGTCATTTGTTGAAGTTCTTGTAGGTGCAGTACCTAGATCTATCGTCATCCACTGATCTCTATCCACCAGCAGATCTTCCATATTGAACTTCCACAGCTCAAAAATTTTAACATTAAACTTCTCAATCTCCATTTTCAAATTGGTCACCATTTATTTTCACCTGAAAAATCAATACCATAGATCTCCCACTATAATAAGGATTATCATAGTATCGAGCCAAACCCTTGACCACAAAGGCATCCCCCTAAAGACAACAAAGCTCTGATACCAAATGTGGATTTTAACCTTGTACAATATTTACTACAAACATATTTTTAGTAAAACAACAAAAAAGATACAACTGAAAATACAAACATTACACAAAGATTTTTCCCCTGGAAACCCAAATCGGGAAAACCAACATATTCTATATTCATTCATAGTGGTACATTGTCTACAATACAATATACATATAGGATCCAACGACATCCAAAACCCTAACCCAATAACTTGGATTAGTCAACAACCCTAATTCCTTAACCGAAAATAGAAAACCGTTGGAAAAAAACCATGTGCCGAAAAACCACCCAACAATGGACATGAAAATCTAGGCAACACGAAAAATGAGGAAAAAATGTGAGACGTTTCTCGAAGAAAAAAAAAATTCTTGAGGGCGCTTACCTCGAACACTCATGCAGGGGGTTGTCTCCCTCTTGCGCGCCCGACGCAATGTAGACAATACTTCTCGTGCAAAGAATATAACACATACCCAATAGTAAGAAATTGTTGTTGTGTATAGATTATAGCCCCTATCAAAGTGTTTCTTCAAGGGGTAGAGGCAAGGTAGAGCTCATTGTAATAATACAGGATTCGAGCGCCATCCTAGAATGATGATTTAGTGGTAAATATGATTGTTGGTGCAATAAATAAGGTTCAGCGACTTCCAATCAATGTTGTAATTAATATAGACACAAAAGCTAGCATGATTGAGAAGGTTGAGGGTATTCTTATACATTCTCATTCTTCCTTCCTTTGTAATTTTGGATCCAATGATATTCTCAGTGTTACACCCACAGTGTGTAGATTCTAGTGAAGGGAGTAATGAGGAATTCCTACCATACAAAATACAAAGATTAAAGAAAGAGATCTCGTAATTTGATAACGATTGATAGGTTTATCATTTACACCAAATTCAATGTAAATCCCATGGATATGGAGCACAGGGATAACATTGGTTTTCTAGATCTAGAGGAATCATTCAAGGCTTGGGAAAAAGAATGGTCGTCTTTGTATCTAGATGGAGATCCTTCTAGAAATATTATGTAAGAGAGGAGTAGAAACACTTGTATGATTTATGGTATAGAGAATTTATTATAGAACAACAACCTCATTTAGACTTTGCTTGTCATATCCCTTGACAGTGATAAATAAATATGAATGTGGACACGAACCTGTGTGAATGGAGGCTTCATCATCTAAAGGGTTATTGGGGAACACTATCACAAGGTCGCCACCTTGATCATTATCTGTTTCATGAATAGGAAATGTATTTGCAAGGATCACTATAACAAACTTTAGAATGTGAAATATTCTTGTTTTTCTCTTATTTTGTTTTGGTAAAGTTACCATGGAAATGCTTGTTCCATGGAGATGTTCTTGTTTTTTTTTTAGGAAAGTTACCATGGATACCTAGTTAGTATATTGTGGTGATTCTAGGCACATGACCGTTTACCGAGATTCTTATACTATGCAACACTCATGGATCTTTGATGCAGGAGCATCTCTCCACGCCAACCATGCGCCAGCCAGCCAACCCACTCAGCGCACACATTCAATGAGGAAGAGAGGCGCAACCCTCTCATATTCAAATTTTGAATTTGAATCGAGGACATTTAATATTGTAAGGATGTTAGAGCCAAAAGGCCATTCCTATATGCAGGATTTAGATGTAGATAGCCTTTAATGGTTGTAAGGCTGCAATCTAGATCCAATCTGGACTAGACAGCCCATTCAATGTAGAGTTAATGTAAGTTGAATAGGGTAGGTAGCTTTGGAGGGAAGAGCTCGAATAGCCCCCTCTTGTAAAAGATCTTGGATCTTATTTTGATGTCAAGAAAGAGAGGTAGCAAGAATTAGAGTATAGAAGGAAAGAGAGTCGAGACTCTGTTGCAGTCCGAGCTCAAACACATTGTAAAGAGGCATTTTTAGATTAATACAATCAGAGCAGTTTTTCCTGTATGTTATTTTTGTATGATGAATGTCTTCATGTGTGTATTGAGGATATGTTGTAGATGTATGTTAGGTATGAATTTGCAGGGATAGATAGGTTCTGTTATCTGTTGGGTTATTTGATTTTAGGTTTGGAGTTCTTTGAGGTTTCATGTCAAGAGGGTGTGACAGAACACTGCAGGTTCTGATGGCTAGTGCATAGAGTGCACTTCCAATTCTATGAAATTTGGACAAAGACGTGCTAGAAGGGCATACCAACTGAAATCATTGACTCAAAGGAGGATCTCAAGGTTTTTGAATACCTTGGAGGTGAGACTGTGTAGAGGAGGACACAGTAGAAGACAAAATCTATGAGGAGTTATGTAGAGTTCTACCAAGAGGGCATTGAGCAGGTGCATAGAGTGCATAGAGGAACTCTGTTGAGTTCAGGAAGAAGATAGAATCACTGAGGATTTTACAGAGCTCTACTAGGAGGGCATTGAGCATGGGCATAGAGTGCTGAGGAGGAACTCTGCGATGAGTTCATAGAGAAACAAAATCACTGAGGATTTTGAACACTCTGCGAGGAGGGCATTGAGTAGGTGCCAGAGCGCATAGAGAGAACTCTTTTGAGTTATGGAATAGAAGAAGAGTCAAAGTAAGGATCTTTATAGGGTTGTTGAACACCCTATAGACTCAGCAAGAAGTTGCTTGAACAAAGAAGTGCCAGGAGGGCATCAGATTCTCCATCTGAAGGAGAAGAAAAAAGGGTTAATTCCTTAGAGGTTGAAGCTACAGGAAAGCTCAGAAGAGATAGCACCTTTGTGCATGCAAAGACTCTGCAAGGAGTGTAGAAGTCAAAGAATCCCTTGAGGATTTGAAGGGAGAAGCTCAAGAGGAAAAGTGCCTTTGTGCATAGGTCATAGCTGCAAAGATCGCAGAGGCAGGGGAGAGTTTAGAATCCCAAGAGCTCAGGAGGAACAATGCCATTAAGAACGCAGGTGAGACTCAAAGTTGTAGAGTTCATAGAGGGAAAGAGAAAAGGTCGAGGCCTTTGGACACTTGGGGAATTCTTCCAAGTTTAGGAAGAATGTGCATGCTCAGGAGGAGTACAGTTGTCGTTGGATCAGGCTGAGAAAGAGATCTAGATCGTTGGATTTCCACATCTAGGGAACAATGGGAGAGTGCATGGTATGAATAGATATGAGCCGTCGGGTCGCATTTGGACAAGATGATAGCTGTTGGATCTGTCAGAAGAAGCACGGGGTTTAATCCTCAAACGCAGAGCAGAGAACTGAAGGAGTCTCGATTTAGTCAAGGTATCAGGATTTCGGAAGTCGGGTTTTCGGGAGTCCAGAGGATGGAAGGTCCAACTCTTGTATCTATAAAACCCCGAAATATGACTGCAGTCATATAAGAAGTGGTCACACAGACCAAGGCTATAGCCTGGGGGGGGGGGGTAATTTTTGTTAAATCCATTTCGGAAAATCGACATTTCAGAGATCGGGAGGTCGAAGGGTCAAGGACTCTCGACAACAAGACATGGGAAGTCCCGAAACTCGAAAAATATAATTTCCTATCATGAAAAGGGGAGTGGTTGTGTACAGAGGCCGTGGAAAGAAGGAGGACATGTGGATCAAATGTTGAGGTCCCGATTGGGATCCAAAAGAGCTGCTTCGACTTAGAAGAGGAATTTGAACGATCCTTAGACTGGGAGGTCGCGCAGAACCTGCTGAGGCAAGGGGGTGCTGTGCCAATCTTCTTCATGAAGACCAAGGATGAGGTATTCAACAAATTATAAGAGTTTAGGGCTCAGGTAGGGAACCTGACAGAGAAGAAGATCAATATCAAGATTAGGGTATTTGGTGAGGAATGATCGAGATGGACATACAAAGTAGTGACAAGTCCTCTGTAGTTGAGATCACATGAAGCTTGTGTCAATGTGTTGATGTGGTGGTTACCATGATGTTGTGTGCCTTGGAAAATGGAAATATTGTCATAGAGTCACAGAAGGATCAACCAATGAGGCAAACTCGACAATAAGGGTTTTTAGTGATAGAGTAAGTTTCCCTCTAAGTTTGATATGAAGGATCTTGGTCTGATGCACTATTACTTGGGACTAGATGTATGGAAAAAGATTAGTTAAATCTTCCTAGGTCAAGGGAAGTATGCAGTGGGAATCCTGAAGAGGTTCGAGATATTGTAATGCAAGGAAATGACTACACCTATGATATCAAATCTAAAGTTGTTGCAGGATACGACTTCAAAGGTTGTGGAAGTTATGTTATACACGAAGATGGTGGGTTCGTTGATGTATTTGACGAATACAAAACCAAATATATGTGCTTTTGTGAACACCCTGAGTCAATACATGGTTCACCCCAAACGTGTTCACCTGATTGTAGTAAAACATGTGATGAGGTACCTTAATGGTACAGTGGATTATGGGATCGAGTATGTTGCATATAGTGAGATATGTCTACTTGGATATTCGGATTTAGATTGGGCCGGTAGTGTTGAAAAATAGAAAAGTACATTAGGATGTTGGTACGATTTCATGGATTAGTAAGAAACAATCATGTGTAGCACTTAGTACAGCTGAGGTAGAGTATTTGGCAGCATGTGCAACAAGTTGTGAAGTAGTATGGCTTCAAAAATTCCTGACTAGATTATTCAATATTGCGATGGAGGCTACATGTATCTTGTGTAACAACCATAGTTGTATAAAGCTATCATATAACCTCGTGTTTCATGATAATTTGAAGCATATCGAAATTAGGTATCACTATATCAAGGATATAGTGCAGAAGGGAGAAATGAGGCTCCGATATGTGGCATCGATGAGAAGGTTGTGGATTTTTTGACATGGCCATTTTCAAGGACAAAGTTCAAGTACTTCAGGGACAGGCTCGGTGTACTCCCTCTTCAGAGGGAGTGATGGATTCAAATGTATCGCAGGGTAGTGGATTTCATGATGACATGGTGTAGCTATTGGAGATCTACCCACTGGCCCTAGATGCATGTTGAAGAGACAAGGTACAGATGTTATCATAGGGTACTAGATGTCATGCATAAAGATATCTGATTTTCTACGAGAAACTAGATAGTTTCATGATGACATGTTGTAGCTATTGGAGAGCTACCCACCGTCACTATGTATTGGATGCATGTTGTGAAGTCACTATGTATTTCCTGTGATGTATAGATTCGTGTGTCCAACAGTCAATGGTCACGAGCTCGTGTGGATGGAAATAGTGTTAGAGTATGTGTCAGATAGAATACCTTCCTCATTAAGAGGGAGTGTTGAGATTTTATGTAATTTCATAAGTTATTCCCAAGTGTAATTGTATTGGTTATTCCTAAGTGTAATTGTGAAAGGGTTTATTGATAAGTCATGTATTTTAGGTATTTTAGAGTATAAATAGAGGTTATGTCGAGTCATTTTGATCACTCGTTGAATATAAGTACAAGAGAGTAGTTTTCACTTTTCTAGGAGTCTATTCTTGGTAAATATAAAAATACCGTGAATCTACCTTTCTTCTTGTATCAAATCTTGGGAAATATGGAAGACAACATCCAGGCCAAGGCTGATTAGCCAGGGAACAATTTATCCCATTTCTCATTAATCAAGTTTTTAGTGGTTGAAGAATTGAGACATTTGAACAAGGACTGGGATTCATTTATGATTTCATCTAACATCCCCAAAGACCCCAAAGGATAAATTCCTCTATCTACAAGGGAAACAACACTCCATAGTGAAGGGCAATAACGGTTGATGTTACAGGAAAAAGAAAAGGAAAATAAATAGAAGACTTGTCATCCTGTAAGCCAACATCCCAGAAGAGAGGCAAGCCAAGGTTGACTAATAAAACTAAGGAGATCCAATCTCCCAGTAAACCGCACACCAAGTCTGTTGCCAAGATATTTCCCATGTGCACCGTTCGGCTAGAGCTTGTTGAAGATGAAAGCAAGGGAATTGATGAAAGGAGGGGGAATTCAAGTGATGAAAATGTTAATGTTCAAGAGTTGTTGCAGCAATTGAAGCAAGCACAACATGCTATTTCCACACTTTATCAATAAAATAGAGAGTTAAAAAGACAACTAGAAGAAAGGACCATTGAAACACCAGCTTCATAGAGTAGAGTAAGTCAATTACCCCCTACATCGCCCACAATGAGAGGAGGGAATGTAAATTGGCTTAAAAAATAGCTCAAAGAGGCACAATATGCAATTATTCAGCTTCGAGAGGAACAAAGGGTGTTAGAAGAAAAAATCAAAGAGCATTTCAAAGAGTGCAGACTAGCTATCGTAATGCATGTGTAGCTCTCACCAGTTCTCAAACAAAACTGAAAGGAAACATGGTTTTCTGGAGATAGGTGAAGATTTTGAGAAAACAAAACTTGTGCTTAAGAAAAACACTCAGAGTTTTAAGGTTGTGGGTGAGGCTGGAGGCATGAGTAAAACAACCCCATTTTTTTCTTTTTGGATCATGATATGGAATCTTTCTCCATATATACCCGTATGTCTTACATTAACAAGAAGTTTGACGCAACACCTGCGTAGTGAATATTCGATGTGCAAACATTGTAAACTTACCTACTGAGAAGGATAGGTATAAATGAAATGCATGCCAGTTTTAAAATAAATGCATGGTGCCCAACCATTCTTGTGACCTGGAGTTGCACGAGCGACCACAAATGAACATCTTATACAGCAACTTTCCATGCACATGCTACTGCCAGTGATCATGCAACAACAACCATAGTTCATTATACAAAGGTGACAAAGTTTCCAATAGTATGCTCGATTCCTCGGGCACCCCTTGAAAGAAAACAATGATTTATCACAACCTTATGGCCGAAGCTTACTCATGACCAAATGATTGAAACAAAGGTGTTGGTTATGTTATGATTGGGCGCAGTCGGGTTTCTATTTTTGGTAAACTCTATT
>JASDQU010100115.1:124470-153394 GCA_032191745.1 Picea mariana
TTCTATATATTGTATCTTTTTTTATGTAAGCCAGGTTGGGAAAGTAGTGTAGACAGAGGACTCTTGAATGTAATTTTTTGAATTTGATGGAAATATAATGCAGAGGTCTTGAAGATTTGATGAAAAGATTCTAATGGTGGTGGTTTGATGTATTGTGATCCTATCTTCGTACATACTTATTGTTTCCAGCGAATTCATGTTCGTTTCATTTGTTTAAATTGGAAATAGTTAAAGGGTTTTAAATTCATCCCACGGTGCTTTAGACTCGACCATTTAAAATATGTGTTTTTATTCTAAGTAAGTTGGAATTCATCTTTAATGGTTCTCTGATTAGCTTCATGTTTCTTCTTTCTTCTGCCATACACAACGATATTTAAATTGAAAGACCATTTCCTATTTATCCTTTATCCTCTCAAAACTTCCCTTACTAGTCATTGATTTCTGTCATTTTCAGGGGGTTGACTCCATAGCCCAAAGGTACTGTATTTCCTTGCCAACAAAACTAGAAAAATATTTTTCAATCATATAAATCTAGTCGTCAATCCAAAATTATTATCTATTAGAGACTAGGTCTCAGAGAGAGCCCTCTCTAATTTGGAAAGGCTAGTTTCCAGTCTTAAAGTTGATTTTTAGGATACCTTGGTAAGTCATTGCTCTTCAGCCCAACAATTTACCAAGTGCTAAAAGTCCTTGCTTGTCCTATAGGTGTGGTACTCTGTAGTTTCATATACCATACTAATTCACGTGGTCTAAAAGTTGTTGCCAACTACACAATCTTTATAGCCTCATCCTGGAAATTCTTCATAGCTCAAATTCTCTCACATACAAATCAATGTTGTTAAGGGTCCTCCCAACCAACTCCCTGGAACTCAGTTAATCTCAATGTTTTTCTAACCCTGCCATGGACTTTAGTGTAGTACCGCCCCTTAGTGATGTTGGTTGACTATGACTCGGTGTTCTTCTTTCGCTACTCTTGCTACCACTACTTTGTCTTCCCTTGCTAACTATAAGTGTTTTTGACAAATCTTCAAATGTTACTTATGATCTAGGTGATGCACACGAGGTCGTGGAATTGACATAGTATCCAATCTAAGTAGGACTTATTAGTTATTCTATTATAGGACTGCACTGAGGGTCATGTTCCTCTTTTTCTAGGTGTTTCAACGATATGAACTATTGCACAAGGTTCTCTCCTCCCAAAATCATTGTGCGGCTCTCCTTTCTCAGCCCTAGTATTCAACCACATGTACCTTCTTCCACTGCATAGTACTCCAAAATCGTCTTCCTCTTTTGATACACCTTCTTCATTTCTCTACATCCTCAGTTCCTCCCTTCCTTCTTCATTTCTTCCTTCATTCTTTCCTACCTTCATATTATCCTATGGTCATCCCCCATTTTCCCTATGTGCATGAATTCCCTTAGCAATCAGACTCCATCGTCATTATGCACTTTTCACACAACAACATATTTATCCAAGTATTCAATGCTTCCGTAAACAGTTAGTGTGGTTCTTTAAAAAAATCCCTCTCTGCAACACTATATGACTATGTACAATTTATTGCAAATTCCATAATATACCCCCCTAGTATGTTTTCCAACCAGAAACCAATTGCATGAGAAGTCTTGTTACTTACATAATTCAACTGTCTTACCAACTTAGGAGTCCAATTCCTTGGTGTTATAGTTCGTTACCTTCTAGTATTCTCCACTAATATTTCTAACCACTCAGTTAAGATAATTGGAAATTCATGAAAGAAAATATCATGTAGGCTTATGTACACATATCTTTCAATCCATTTCTGATCTCTCATTTGATGGTTTCTATTCTCTTTCCGATCAAATTCTCATTCCTTCCTTTCTAGACATTCAATGATATCTTTCTTAGTCGACCTTCAAAACAATCCCACAATCACAAATTATAGGTCTCGACAATGAAACCATTTGTTAGATCATGGTTGTAATACCCTAGGTTTAGTTTATTCTACCAACAAACCCTGTAGACACTAGCCCTTTTGAAATCATCTACATGCAAGTGAAGTCTCACTTGAGGCATCTATTGGGGATGTAGGAACTAAGTTTCTGTAGGGAGGAGGGGATGGAAAGCTATCATCATATTCATTCCTACTTATCCACCTTGGTCGTTGTATTCTTTGTCCCTTTTCCCTTGATTAATTAGTAAACATTAATTATGCAGCATCATGGTGACACGGAGTGAAAAATAAACGATTCATTTCAACATTCATCATTATTGTGCATCAATCATATAATACACAGATCTATATCTAGTTATGCATAAATAGAACATTCATGGACAATCACATAAAAAGACATTCAGACACGGTATTTAATGTGGTTCACCCAATTCTTGGGCTACGTCCACAATGACTAGATTCTTTATTATTCTTTGCGCAATCATATTAGGCTGTGCATTGTGCTTACAATAGATACATCATGATATACTTCTTGTTGGCATAGGGGCAGACCCATGGTTCAACGGTACAACAACGCACCAACAAAACCCTAACTATCGGCCCTTTCGGTAACACCTGCGAAGCAAATGAAGTCTCACCTGAGGTAGAGGTAGGGGTGGTTGAAAGACTCCAGTGTTTGCAACCTTAGCCGGGACATAGATCTATGACTGTAACACCTTAACAAAGCACTTAGAAGTATAGAACATCAATAATTAACCAATATTTACTTTGCAGATAAAACCCTAATTACATAGTATCATAGTATTTAACTTGATCTACTATATTCAAGCACAAAGCACATCCACATATGCCAGATCTAGTATTCATCCATACTATTAAGCACATATCATTAACATATCTATCTACCATTCATCTATATCAAAGCACTAAGCAAGTAAACATATAAACACATCAGTACATCGCACAAAGAAGAGAAACACAACATGTACGTGGTTCACCCCCACCCTGGGGCTATGTCCACCAACTCTTTGTCTTCTTTATTAGTTTCGTCTATCAGTTACATCCATAGAGCCACAAAAACCCTACTCCACAGAGGAAAGGAGATCTGCACACCTCACTAGATCCTCCTTCCCTGGGTCACAACGGTAAGTCTCTTCACAATATCTTACATTCACTTGCACTCAACATTGCAAGTTCACATAGCATGCATAGAGCTCTTACAGTCCTTCGATCACTTAGATTGAACTTAAGAACTTAGAACCTAGCGCTTCTACTTAGATCGCCTAGCTACTTTATTTATACATTACAAAATTGGGCCTAAACATGGGTAAAACCATGGGTCGACATCCCCATACCCGTTACATAAAACCAAAACCCAAAAATCCCTAAAAAGGGGTTGAGATCCTATGATCTCTGCTTTGTTTTACGATCTGCCTTCGACAGCCTGTCGAAGTCCCAAAAATAGGTCAAACATGACCAAGGATCCTCAAAACTTGGTCAAGGGCCAACAATTCTCCAGACTTCCTAGCAGCTCTGCAATGCAATCCTCTCTCTGCAAACTCTCCCTAAATCTTCAGACATAGACTCTCTCTCTTTCTTAGTCTATTCTCTCAACCTCAACCTATCATTATCTCAACTTTCAACACAACTTTAGCAGCCTATTCGCTCACCACCACCAACCTATTCTACCTGACCCATTACATATTTATACATAGAATTTAGGGATGAAAACCCTATTTGCTTATCCCAAAACCCTATGACAACTTGTTGGCATAGGGGAAGACCCAGGGTTCAACACTTCAACAACACACCAACAAAATCCTAACTACCGGCCCTTTCGACAACACCTGCGAAGAAGATGAAGTCTCACCCGAGGTAGAGGTAGGGGGGTTGTAGGACTCAAGTGTCTACAACCTAGTTGGGACACAGATCTGTGATTACACACTTCAACAGAGCACTTAGCCAATAGTATGCATTTAGTTATGATTCTTATTCACATCACAGATTAACCCTAACTGTAGATCAATGCAGTAGTAATCAATATTAAACACATATAGTCATTCAACACATAACATTAGAGTAGATCTAGCATTTATTCATATATCAAGCACTAAGCATCAATGAATCTACCTATTATACATCTAGAACAATGCATTAAGAAAATATAAACATAACCATTATGAACACATAGCACAAAGAAAAATAACAAAGGATATACATGGTTCACCCCAGTGTGGGGCTACATCCACCAACTCTTCTTTTTCTTTATTAGCTTCTTCCAATCTCTTTACATGCACCAAGCCACAGATCCAACTTCGCAAAGGACAGGATATCTGCGTGCACCTCGCCAGATCCTCCTTCCCCAAATTAGATCAAGGCACCAAGAATTACACTGTCTATGCACAAAGCACTTACAAAACACTTGCATTTAGCTCTGCAAGTCTTAACTCATTTGTGCACAAAGACAACTACCCAAGCACTATGTCAATCAATGGCTAGTAACTAACTAATTCCTTCACTTACATCCCCTAGATACTTATTTATAAATTAAAAAAAGGGGCCTAGGAATGGGTAAACCCATGGGCCGACATCCCATACCTGTTACATACATAAAATCCCACAAAGCCCACAAAATGGGTGAGATCTCGTGATCTTCGCTTTGCCTAGGAGCTCTGTCTTTAGCCAGCCTGTCAAAGTCCCAAAAATGGTCAAACATGACCATTGTTTCCTCAAAACCTGGTCAAGGGCCAATAGGCCCCCAACAATCACCTGTGACTCGTCTTGAGTCACTTTGATCTGGGCAACAGTGCCTCGAATTCCTCTAGCTTAGCTCAAGCTGCCTCAACTCGCTGCTTCACCAGAGCCTCTTGCTCGGTGAACTCCTGACGTAATTGCTCGATAACAGGACCTTCGAGGCACTTTTCTATTGTTGTCACCACATGTTCCATTTGTGTGCCTTGTCCCTCGATCTCTTCAAAAAGTGTGCAGGCTTCGTCCTGCACTGGTTGGCGTCTTTGGGTTACCTCCCGTCGACGATGCATGTATACCTGCGAACATAAATTTCTCAACCATAAGGTCAATCAATATCTCTTCTACAGATTTCTCGACTGCTCTAAGATCGTCCGACATACACGCTCGTAATCAAATAGCTTGGGTAGGTGAATGGAAACTCAAGGTAATCCAATTGGTGGCAAGGTCTTAGACATCACAACACGATATGAAATCACTTCTCTGCTATCTTGAATATCTCAGTTTGCAAAAGTGGTCACGGTGTGTCATTCGACAAATTAAATAAGCAACGTTGTAACAGATTCCTTCAACGAGTCGAAATGCCTTAATCAATACGAATCCATCCATTATGGTGCAGTCTCAATGGTCTCATGGCGATATTTTTGGAAATAACTATGTTTCTTGCCATTCCAGAGAGGCTTTCTAACGGGTGGGATGCCTCCAACGATCATATAACGGGTGGGATGGCGAAGTTTCGTTCTGCACGGTTCCACTATTCTGGTGAGGTTCAAATTTTGCAAGTCTTCTTTCTGCGAAGTCTCTTCTGGAACTCCCTGCAGTATTTCTAACTTTTCTTTCTTCTTGTTGAGATTTCTTGCCTTCTTCCCTGTGATCTGAGTCACGGGGTTCCTCTTTCCATTCTTGTTCTTATCTTCTCTAAACGTAGTAACTTCGCACTGCTGAGGGTCTTTCAAAGGGTTCAAATGTAACACATCTTCTCTTACTATTTCTGGGGTAGGTGTTCTTCTATCTTGCATGGAAAGGTTTTTCAAGCCTTCTTGCATTCTTTCAATTTCACTAGCTAAGTCTCTGGCCCTTAGTTGCTTCGACTTTTTCTCTTTTTCATGTACTAGTCGCTCTATTTTCTTGGCTATGAAGTCCCTTAATTCTTGTTGTTTATGTTTTGTAGCTTCTTCCTCTACTTTCCTCTGGATATGATCTTTCTCAATCCAAGTCTTTTCTAACAAAAGTGAAACAGGGGCGTTGTTCTCAAAAAATTTAATGACTTCGAATTCTTCTTCGATCGATGTTCCATGGGAAATCATAGGTACATTAGTAACTCTTCCACACAGGTTTATCATCTTTCCTTTGAACAATCCTATCCTTCCCAATGAAGGAATCATAGTAGGCTTTTCAAAAATTTCCCAAGTGCTCTCAGGCATGATATTCACCTGTGTTTCCTCATCCATAACACAGTCTATGTCGAAGTCTCCTATTCATGTTTCTATGCACTGCTTTTCTTTTAATATCTCTAGTAAACTAATGTCTCTGTGATCATTCAGTGTTTCTTTTAGCTATAATAACATAGTCTCTGATTCTTTCTGGTTCTCTAACATTTCCTTAGTTTCTTGACCTTCTTTATAGTTTTCTTGTCTCAGGTTCATCTTTTCAACTTTAGCAATCATTCTAGGGAAATCCAAAACCTCATGATCAATAGCTTTACAGCAAAGACAAATAGGACCTGTACTAGGGCATTCCTTAGCAAGATGCCCCAATCTTCTCCAATTATAACACAATGTCAATCCTCTCTTTCTCTTAAACGATCCCCAACCTTTCCTGTACTGTGCACTAAGATCACAGTTATGGACCTGCAATCTACAAACATTTGTTCTAGGTTCCTGCATCCACTTGTCAGTCCAAAAATTCTTTCTATGCATAGGAATAACATGTCTTTCACTATCTCTATCAAATTTATTCAGATCAAATATGCTTCCTTCTAGTTGTGCCCTAGTTTTCAGACTAGGACAAAATCTGTCAAACATACCTAGATTCATACTTTCGAAGAAAATTTTTCCAGTTATCTTACCTTTACCAAAGCACAAATTTTTAAGATCTTACCTCTTTTCTTTAGATCGGGCTTCTCTTCTACCACAGATATTCACAAGTCGGGTAGAATATTGCATAATACAACAACATATCTACGCACAAATATTTTTATTTTCTTTAGTTCCCAACAATCACAGTTCCAGGTCCCGACAACATAACCATTTGTTGGAACAGGGGAAGACCCAAGGTTCAACGCTTCAACAACGCATGAAAAAAAGCCTAACTACTGGCCCTTTCGGCAACACCTGTGAAGAAGATGAAGTCTCACCTGAGGTAGAGGCAGGGGGGGTTGCAGAAATCAAGTGTCTACAACCTAGCTGGGACACAGATACGTGATTACACACTTAAACAAAGCACTTAGCCAATAGTATGCATTCAGTTATGATTCTTATTCACATCATAGATTAACCCTAATTGTAGATCAGCGCAGTAGTAATCAATATTAAACACATATAATCATTCAACACATAGCATCAGAGAAGATCTAGCATTTATTCATATATCAAGCACTAATAATCAATGAATCTACCTATCATACATCCAGAACAATGCACTAAGAAAATATAAACATAACCATTATGAACACATAACATAAAGCACAATAACACAGGATATATGTGGTTCACCCTAGTGTGGGGCTACATACACCATTTCATATTCTTCTTTATTAGCTTCTTCCAATCTTCTTACATGCACCAAGCCACAGATCCAACTTCGCAAAGGACAAGAGATCTACACGCACCTCGCTAGATCCTCCTTCCTCGAATTAGATCAAGGTACCAAGACTTACACCATCTACGCACAAAACACTTGCACTTAGTTCTGCAAGTCTTAACTCATTCGTGCACAAAGCCAACTAGCCAAGCACTAAGCCGATCAATGGCTAGTAACCAACTAATTCCTTCACTTACAAAAAGGGGCCTAAGCATGGGTAAACCCATGGGCTGACATCCCATATCCATTACATAAACCCTAAAATCCCACAAAGCTTGCAAAATGGGCGAGATCTTGTAATCTCTGCTTCGCCTGGGAGCTTCGTCTTCAATCAGCCTGTCGAAGTCCCAAAAATGGTCAAACATGACCAGTGTTTCCTCAAAACCTAGTCAAGGGCCAACACAACTCATGATTACAACTCATGACAACTCATTGTTCAGGTGTGATTTTCCTATCTTTGTGCCTGCATGTTGCTTTTACACTTCTGACCGATGTTCTTCCTTTTTTTGCATGTGTACCTATTTTTGCATGCCCAATTGTTGTCCTTCCTGCTTTTGCATGTGCCCTCATTCTTCATTCTTTGAAATTCCTATCCAACATGGGCTTGAAAACAATTGTAAATTAGTGGAACTTTGGCTATGGGATAAGAAGAAACTCCTCTTTGAGACTCTTTTAATCATTTTTATCTTATCTGGTTGTAAAGTTTGGGGCTACAATGTCTCTAGAGAATCATGGAGAAAGATAGAGAAAATCCAAAAGTATTTTATAACTTTTAATCTCAAAATTAAAGAAAATACACCCTATCCTATCCTCCCCATAGAATCAAGTCTTACCCCATTGAGAGCATGGATATGACTAGGTACATAATGTACAAGAACAATATAAACAACATGGAAGAAAAAAGGCTTCCTAAGAATGCTTAAAACTCCAGTGAAAATCACTGGCTCGGGCGGGGATGGCATAAAGATGCCAATTCCTGGCTAAATCATTAGAGAATAAACGAAGATGTCATTCTACAAAATAACGATATTATTAAGAATATTATTACATCTAAATTTAAGGAGAAATTGTGGTGTGATAAAGAATTAGAGGATAAAATAAAATTAAGATACTATAAGGAGGTGATTAACCTTAATCTAGATTATCAAAAGTATCTCTTTGTTTTGAGTAGCATAAATAAGTAAATCAACATTGCTAAAATAAGAACAAACTCTCATGATCTCCATAGTCAATCAGGGCATTGGACAATTCATCTTTATGACACTAAGAGGGTTGAATATGAAAAGCACTTTCACTTAGAATGTCCCACATACACCTACATTAAATCACAATTTCAAAATATTTGTTCCAATGCCAACCTTCCTAACCTCTTAACCCATCAAATCTATGATGATCTAGGAATGCTTTTCTTAAAGATTTTCAAGCATAGAAATAAAATTCTAAATAATACCAAGTAATTAATTACCTTTATTAAGGTCAAATAGACCAAATTTGGTCTCAATGGACATTAATAATCATCATTGTGGCAATGGGGCATCCGCATGGTAGTGGTGCCTTCTATTAACATAATGGTTTATTAGTTGTGAAGCAAATATGTTGTCTTCCTCAATCTTCCACGTCTCCTCTATAATATGTGAATTTGTTTCTTAAATGAGCCATGTTTTATGGGGCCATGTGGCATGCCTTTGAATATGTTGTCATTTGGTGGTCGCTTGATTTTAACATAAAGAAGGAAATCCCAACAACCCCTTTGAACCTATGGGATGATAAAACCTAGGAGGAAATTGAAAATATGTTGATTTTTTTGGACAAAGTAGAGTTGGGATCTAAAATTCTTTCATGTGGATGAACGTGTGTTGAATTAGATATGGAGAAGGGCCTCTTATAAGTAATTTATCTCTACAATTCCATACTGACAACTCGATGCACCTCAAAATGTTTTATAGATTAGACCTAGGGATACATAAAAAGGATAGGTTTAACAACCCATAAAGGAGAGAAGGGTGAGACAACAAAGAATCACCAATGAGAATGTAAGAAAAAAATAAAATAAGAATAACAAAGTGTCCCAAGAAACCCATAGCAGTAGTCCCCCCCACCCCCAACTAGAAAAACTAGATTCAATGAGTTTAATTGATCTGTATTTTATGAGAAGAACGAAATGAATACAAATTATTATTAAAATATTCCTAACACATAATAACAAAGATACAATAAAAATAGTTTCTATTCAATAAGGAAATAAATTGAAAGTGTAAAATGCAGCGGAAAACAAGATTGTTAGAATGGTGGTGGCTTATCTTTGAGAATAGATGTGACAATTGTGCTCATTTACAAGAACATCGGTACAATGAGGCTTTGAAAGAATTTTTTACAATCAGCATGAATTCCAAAACCCTATACATCCAAAAACCTAACCCTAGGAGATGAAGTGCCAAAAGTCATGTGGGTCCCGTTGGGGTAAGCTAGTATGTCAACTTCCCAGGGTCGTAACCTTTTCATACGATCTTTGTTTTAGGAGAATTATAGCCCGTTGGAAAGGTCTATCTAAGGACTACACATGTTTATATCGGAATCTAATTTCGTCTACAATCTACTTATGGCGAGCCCTAAAAACATTGTTTAGGTCGTCAAAATGGACCTAGAAGTCGAGGACTCGAAAACTAGGAATAAACTGCCAAAATGAACCAGTTGGAATAGGTGGGATGCCACCGACATCCATTTGGATAATTAATAGACATCCCCCAATTGAGGAGAACATTATAAATAAAATTTTCTTAGCACAACCATCATAGCTAGGACCTATAACTGGGAAGTTTCCCTTCGAGAAGAGAGGACAACACTCAAAATTGAGATATTGGAGCCAAAATTTATTCTTATGTCTTCGCAAGATTGAAAAAACGTTAAAAGCAACCCACAATAGAAGAAAACATTAACAACTTCCTAATAACCCCATAAGCAAGCCCCAAGGTAGAAGATAATTACCACTCTAAAGGGAAAAAAACACCAAAACCCCTCAAACCAAGTAAGAGTTGCTAGTTGAGTAAGACAATTTACGACAAAATGCTTTAGTATGAATATGGAGAATCCCAAATCACCAAGAGGTGAAAAACTAAAAAGGAATTGATACTGATAAAGACCAGAAGAAAGGAGGGCATGGGAGTAGTATACTTTGAGTTTGGTCTTTGAAGGAGGCATAAATCCCAAGCCATGTAAATATGAAATCCTAATTATCTTGGAATTGTGAGGATTAGGAACTAAAGGAAAGAAAATTAATCTTACACATTTAATAAAATCTAAATGGTGAGTAGTTTTTCTATTAAGAAGCTAAAGCTAGAGGGAAATAACTTAAAGTCTTGTCACTTGGATTTTTTTTCAACAAATTGTTGTTTAGATGCTTGTGGAAGGGTAAGCCACTATGTGTGACCACCCACGCTCATAATTAATGTCCACAACATTGAAAGAAAACTAGTGTATGATGAAATCATTCACAATGCTCTCCAAGGGATGAAGATTCTAA
Source organism: Picea mariana (assembly GCA_032191745.1). Taxonomy (NCBI): domain Eukaryota; kingdom Viridiplantae; phylum Streptophyta; class Pinopsida; order Pinales; family Pinaceae; genus Picea; species Picea mariana. Next base: position 135,472 of record JASDQU010100115.1, read on the forward strand.
ACTAGCAATTTCCCCAGAAGGTGCAAAGATACACTGTAAGAACAACTACTATATAAAATGTAACAAACTTGGAAACTATTGTGGGAAGAGGATGATAAACCACATTACAAATGAGACATGGGTGACCCATAAAAGCATAATCATAACTTAGATGAAATTCAATGTATCCTATAAAATATAAAAAAACACATATAAAAGAAATATGATGAAATGATTAAAATGATGGAAGAAATTATCTTTTACATGTTCTTAACAAAAATTCAATTTCTAATAGTGATTAGATGTAGAAATTTCTTGAAATCGATGTTTTAAACCACTAATGAGTGATCATGGATAAAATTCCAAAAGAGAAAAACAAATCAAAACTTTAAGCTTATACAAATCATACAATAAAGGAATTATGTTTCCATTTTATGAGGGAAGCATTCTATGTTTCCATTTTATGAGAAATCTTTTGATATGAGAGATACATCAAAATTCAATGTGACTATAAAGTTAAACATAAATCATAAGCTAAATTCCTTTGGTACTATAACCTCTTCCATATGCAACACGAAATCTACACACTGCCATTTTATTAGAAATTTTTTTCCACTGCTCCAAAATCTCATTCTTCACACCTTCGACAAATTGTTGATGAAAAACCATATGCACAGAATAATTTACACTACTCGAAGAGACTTGCATAGCCTAGTATGACACTCTCTCAAATCTATGATAGGTAAAAAATGTCGACCTTTGTTAGACCTCTATTAGTGAAAACAACATTCTTCAATGGGTTGCATAATTTAATATTTTTGCAATGAACTTGCACCAATTATGAGGAATTAAAGAAACATGGGTCTCTATTTCCACATGCCCCATGCCTCTATAGACTATAATTCAATGTACAAATAAGAATGTAACATCCCCACTATAATCTCCAATTTAATTAATGCTTGATGTAGATATAATATGTGGCTACATCCAAGTGATGTAATATGTGAATTGTATTTCTATGTTTTAATAATAAAATGTGATGTCAGTTCCCAAGGGGACATGGAAAGAGATGGGAGATGAATTAATCCACAAGAGGGGGGGGGGAGAGTCCAATACAATGGTCAAGAAGGTTTCAAGGGGAAATGAACCATGTATATTAATTCAATCCATTTTCCTAAATTTTCTGTTGGTATATGAACCTTCTAATTTATGATTGAGTGTTCCCAAAGCCAATCATTGAATACATGTAAGAGGGTGGGTGTGAGAAGTCACATATTATATTTATTGTGCACATGGGGGATGAATAAAATCATTTTGGGGAAGTGTGTGAGTCAATAAAGGAAAGCCAAATGGAGTAAATTTGTATGGGTTGGGACAATGTTTTTTAGACAGTCAAGTTTTGTGCATGAGCAACAAGTAGAGAGGAAAAAGAGAGCATGGAGTTGGCACATCCATGGAGGGTGAATTATAGAGAATGTTGGACTGTCTTTGGAGAATATTGAGGCTAGATATTGAATAAATTGGTTGTCATTCCTGAAGAGTGAACACTTGAATGAGTTGCACTGTAACAAGTGTTTGTTGTTGGCTGCTAGTAAATTTCCTGGTAGCAAATTCCCTTGAGTTCCCAACTGAGATATTCTTGGTTATATATGCGAGAGAGACCCTGATAAACGAATGGGATGCATGAGGGGCTGATGTAGTGAATGGTTATATTCCTTGGATTGGGAAGATTGAGAGGAAGAGATATCGTGGAAAATTGGGATAGTTGTAGGAGGATACCAGAGGGTTGTGAATTTTATGAGTTATGAGTGGACAGTGGGAGACCACCCTTTTTTTGGATTACTAGCCTCAGCTCAGGGGTGAGTGGATATTGATATTTGGAACAGCTAGTATATGGACGGGTGGAACATTTGTCCCAAGAATTTGGTTGCGTAAATCAATTAAAAGATAAGTGTTTTATCTTTTTCCTATGTTATTTTATGAGTTAAATTGTTGTTCATGAACTCGGTGTATGAGGCTAATTTATATGTTGTTGTAATTTAGTTTAGTAGTTGCATTTCATGTCTATTTTATCATATTTTAGATGCATGAAAATAATGGTAACAATTAACAGTTAAATATGGTTGTAATTTGTAGCTGGAAGCTATGGGAAATAAATTAGTTAGTTGTAAAATTTCATTTTTATGAGTATTTTGCATTGTAATGTTCTTCAGATAGGTTGGGGGACATTACATTATGGTATCAGAGAGCCTAGTCCAAATACTGGGCTTTTATGGGCTAATAAATATGAAAATTGGGAAAATTCATTGTTGCACATTTAATTGTGATGGATTTGGGGAAAAACAAAGAAAAATCAGAGCGAAATCCCCAAATTTGTATGTAAAATTTGAGATTTAGTGACTCATATCTGTTTAAGAAATGTAATGAAGTAAATTTGCAAGTTGTGGAGCGGGATTTGACTTGGAAAGGTTGAAATTCATGTTTTAATGGTTACCTGTAGCACTAGGAAAAATTTCAGCAATTTATAGCCGAGATCGTGTTTGATCTTGAGATTGACTGTCGTGATTTCCTTTGATAAATTTAAAAATTCATAATGTTTTGGCCGTTTTGGAGGTTGAGAAAATCAATGACTGAGATTCAATTTCTATGGTTGAAAATTTGAAGTAGATTGATGGTATAAAGTATCTTTTTCCGTTTTTTTAGTTGGATTCGATCAATGGTCAAGATAATCTTGGCTTGGAGATAGACGACTTAGATTCAGCTATAATTTGATAAAAAATTACTAAATGTTGAAGTTTGCCAGCATAACTCATTGACGGCTAATGGTCGGGTTGGATGAATTGGTGAATAAATGGCCAATGGCTAATGGTTAGGCATTGGCTAGATTCAATGAAGTGTTTTTGGTCGCCAACAAGAATCGTCGATCTTCGATGGGATGATGTTCAAGCATTAGCTGATTCGGTGAAGTCTTTCAAATCAAGCAATAGAAATTATCAATGGGTTGATGGTCAAGCATTGGTAAGATTCAACGAAGTATTTTTGGTCACCAATGTAAATTGTTGATGGTCGATGGGTCGATGGTTTGGCGTCGACTGATTCAACAAGGTGTTCGGTTCATATAAAATAAATGGCAAATGGTCGATGAAGGAAAGAGGGTGATGATGTGTCATGCCACGTTAGCATCCACGTATCACATCATATCAACATCCATGTGTCATGCCACATCATCCAATTTGAAACCTCAGGATGATGTGTCATGCCACATCAACACCCACGTGTCATGCAACGTCAGCCTAGAAGTGGTCGATGGCCAACGGTCAAGTCAGTCGAACTAGAGAAGTGTTTCATAGGTCAACGAGGATGACCGACAGTTTATGGGCCAATGGTCAAGCATCATCTGATGATGAGGATTTTATTAACCAATGAAAATCCTTGATGGCTGACGGTTGGGATGGTTGGTTTAGCATTGTGTTGCGAATTGGTGGTCAAGGAAATGTGTCGATGGTCGAAAATCTAGTCGGAAGTTCAGGCAAAGTGTTGTGCGCATCCAAAAGAAAGTGTTGATCTACCAATCACCGATGAAGTTCATATCAATAACTCATATTACACCCGATTTCAATATCAATTGCTCAGATTTAATGGTTCTTAACACAGTAAAACAATCCATTTTATGCAAAACATTTTGGTTTTTGAAGGCATTAACTTGCGAGGATTTTTTGAGGGCCTAAACGATGTTTTTAGCCAATAAAAATCCATGAGAATAGAGTGTACCAAGATAAAATTGTCTTTTCATCTCAAATGAAAGAACTCTAAGAGAGCTGTGCAATGAGCTCATTTTTTCATAAAACAGAGTTTGTATGAGAAAGTTACAACCAAAACAGTAAGGGTAAAATTTTGGCATCAGATTACTTCTAGAGGGAATAACTCCTTGCTATGAAGTTCATTTGGGGAACAATAGCAGTCTATGGAAATCTTATAATCCATATAATACATTCATGGAGTCATATTTAAGATTTGGGTATGAAAAAATGTTCAGGAAGGGAAATAAGACACATGTAGCATACGTGGATAATTTGGGTAAAACAATCAAAACTTCTCCAGACAATAAGTTTCATCTCAGAGCTCATATTTGAGCAAAAGATTAGTCACTGGAAATTTCTTGAGGATTAGAATACATCTATCCACACATAATTTTTAATTAGGTAATTAAATTTTCCATAAATTAATAAGGATATTTCTATAGCAGTAAATGAGTGGAAAATTGCAACATGTGGATGCTGTAACTTTTCCACTCGGAATTCAGATTGAGGCATGAGTACATTCATTGGAATGTTGTTTTGGAGAGGAATGTAGATAAGGGGTCAAATTTTTATTTGGTGCATTGTGTATTTCATAAATTAAGATAAAATAACAACATGTATTCTATATGATGAAATGTCTCATGTTATGCATGTCTAACAGTAATTATTACATGCACATTTATTGCAAAATTAGAGGTACAGGAAAGCAAACTTGGTTCTTATATGAGGATTATAGTTATGGAATATGCTCAAGAATATTACACCCATGAGGAAAAGATCATAGGTCTTCATGCTAGCATGGGGAATGATGAGACAAAGTCAAATGGAAAAAGATACATGAAGGATCATGTAACTATGAGAAGCCTTCATAGGGAAGTGCAGAGATATAGAGCTAATAATGAAAGTATTATGAAGGCTCAAGAGAATATACTTAAAAGTTTGAATATTTTTCATAAGAAATTTAACAAAGACTCTGGCACTAAGCAAGAAACTAGTGCTAAAAAAGTGGCAGTATCAAGATCCCATAGCAAAAGGGATGATCATGGAAATGATAGGCATTCAAGAAGCATGAGTAGGCACCATTTTTCTCTAAAGCAATCCACAAGAATAACTCATGCAATTTTAGGGACAAGGAACATCCTAAGTGTGTCTCATGTCCGTAGGAAAAGGAGAAGGCCTGAAGAATACATATTGTAAGGTGAACTCCATAAAATCAAGCTACCAACTTTCAATTGTGAGCATAGGAAAAGAGAAGAGTTCAAGGCCTGACTATTGGAAATGAAGAAATATTTCAAGCTGCATGATTACCCCTCAAGGGTAGAAGATAGAATTGCAACCTACCACTTGCAAGGAAAGGCAACCATGTGGTGGGATCAACTTAAGAAAGACAAGAACCTTGATGAGAAGAGGATCTCATGGAGGCAATTCAAAGAATATTTTGAAGATAAATATTTTTCTGAACATTACTATGAAAGGAAGATGAAAGAGTTCTTTGAACTCAAGTTGGGAAGCATGACAATGAATGAATTTGAAAAGAGGTTCTTTGAATTGTTAAAGTAGGTTGACTTCATCAAGGGTGAGAAGGTAAAACTGCAAAGGTTTCTAAGTGGGCTAACCTCCTTCTACAGTGACAAGATACAATATAATAACCCCAAAAATTGGAGGAAGCCGTAATGAAAGCCAAGCATCTTTATGAGCAGAGTTGAGGAAGGCTATATTTCTAAAAATATTGGAATGACAAGATGAAAGGAAAAAATGATCAAAGGAAGAACGGTTTTAAGCCACCCTTTTTCTAGAATAACTCTCAAGCAAATCAACAAGGTCACTCGGCCAAAAATGAGCATAATACTGCATATTCATTTGGGAAAAGGCTAAGGTAGCAACTTGTACAATGTTGGATATGTGAGGGAAATAACTTATATAGACACCTCCCTCACAAAGGAGAAAGAATGAGGATTGTCCACAACATTCATGAGGATGAAACAATGGAATACATGGGAGGAAAAATGCCAAGGATTTATACAGGCTTGGACAACAAGCAAGCAAAGTATCAATCCCCCATGATTGAAGTGGAAGGTAACATTGATAACCAACCTATAGAAATTTTAATTGATTTTGGAGTAGCCGTAGTTACATAAATACTAACATTGTTGAAATATTTCACCTGCAAAGGAGTAAGCATAAAAAATCTTGGTTAGTTCAATTAGCCATAGAAGTGAAGAGGAAAATCAATGAGTAGGTTAAATATTGTCTAATAGACATGAATGGACTTATCTCAAAGGTATATGTGAACATCATACCATTGGGTTAATATGATTTTTTAATTTCCATGGACTGGTTGGAAAAACACCATGTTTTTCTCGACTATTAAAACAAGACAATTATGTGTCTTGACGAAGAAGGGAAGCAAGGAAAGGTTCAAGGAATTCCAAGAGTTGTAGTTGTTATAGAGATTTCAACGATGAAATTGAAAAAGAGTTTTAGGGAGGGATGTCAAATTGTTACATCCCATATGGAAGAGGCAACCAAAGATAAAGTGGAAAGCATTGAAGACCATCCGGTCTTGAGGGAATTTGACAATGTTTTTATAGAAATCCTAGGATCTCCACCAAAAAGAGACATTGATTTTTCTATTGATTTGGTGCTAGGAGCTACCCCAATGTCCAATACAACTTATAGAATGTGCATGCCAAAGTTGAATCATTTGGATATACATCTTGAAGAATTGTTAAAGAAGGGGTATATACTCCCAAATGTGTCACTTTTGGGATCCCCAGTTCTTTTTGTGAAGAAGAAATATGGAACCTTAAGGGTATGTATTGATTTCAGATAATTGAATAAGGTCACCATAAAGAAAAACTATCATTTGCGAAGGATTGATGATTTGTTTGACCAACTGAAAGGTGAAACAATATTTTCGAATATAGACTTGAGATCGGGTTATCATCAAGTGGGGATAAAGGAAGATGATATCATCACGACAACATTCAGGACAATATGTGGGAATTATGAATTCACGATAGTGCCATTTGGACTATCAAATGCACCAGTTGGTTTTATGTGCCTGATGAATGGAGTGTTCATGAAATACCTGGACAAGTTTGTAATTGTGTTCCTAGATGATATACTCATCTACTCTAAGTAAAAAGAGCAACATGAGAAACATTTGAGAATGGTGTTGCAAGTTTTAAGAGAGCGTAAGTTGTATGATAAGTTAAGTAAGTGCATATTTTATTAAAAGAAGATTCACTACTTGGGGCATATAATTTCAGTAGAAGGGACAGAAGTTGATCCTAAGAAGATAGAGGCCATTGGAGAATGGTCAGCACCAAAGAATGTGACAGAGATCAGATCAGTCATGGGTTTTCCAGTTATTACCGAAGATTCATAAAATTATTTTCAAAGATTGCAATCTCAATAACTTCTTTACAAAATAAGCGAGTGAAATTTGAATGGACTTCCAAGTGTGAAGAAATTTTTTGGTAGTTAAAAGACATGTTGACAAGTGCGTCAATATTGAATATTGCAGATCTAGATGAATATTTTTTGGTGTGCATTGATGCATGCAAGGAATGGCTTGGTGGAGTTCTAAGATAAAAGGTCATGTGGTATGTTATGAGTTTAGAAAATTAAAATAACATGATAAGAATTATGCTACCCATGATCTAGAGTTAGCAACAATTTTACATGCATTAAAAATGTGGAGATATTATCTTATGAGGAAGAAATTCAAGCTAAGGACAGACTACTATGGTTTGAATCATTTGTTTGGACAACCAATATTAAATACTAGACAAACTAGATGGCTGGAATTTCTAAGTGAGTATGAATTTGAAATAAAGCATATAAAAATAAAATAAGATCAAGTGGTTGATGCTCTCAACCAGAGAGCTCATGAAGTGCATATTGTAGCCATCAATATGTACAAGATTGGTATGAAAGATCAAATCATTACAACAACAAATTTAGATCAACAATATCTAAAAATAAAATAAAAATTACAACAATGTAATTTTCAGCAAAAATATAATTATTATGAGCTGAAAGAAGACAGAATTCTCATGCACAAAGGCAAGGTATATGTGTCAAATTCCAATGAGCTGAAAAATGCAGTGCTAAAGGAAATGCATAATGTGCCATATGTCAGGCACGCAGAATATCAAAAGATAATTGCAGCTATAAGAAGCCAATACTTTTGGTCAGGAATGAAGAAAGAAATGGCTAATTACATAGCCATATGTCTAGAGTGCCAGAAGTTGAAAACAAAACATAGACATCAAACTAGGTTGTTTTAGCCATTTCCCATTCCAGAGTGCAAGTGGGAAGTTTTCACAATTGATTTTATTACAAATATGCCTAGAACAGTGAAGCAACATGATTCCATCATGGTGGTGGTGGATAAGTTAACTAAGACAATGTATTTTATTCCAGTGAAGACAACACACAAGGCAACAAATATTGTAGAAATATATATAAAGGAATTTGGTAGTCTACATGGAGTGCCCAAAATAATAGATTTCAAAAGAGATCCAAAGTTCACATCCAATTTTTGGAAGGGTTTTTTCAAGGGTTTTGGAACTAATTTAAATCTTAGTACAGTGTATTATCCAGAGTCAGATGGAAAAACAAAGAGGACTAACAGGATAATTGAGGGCATGCTTAGGATGTATGTGATGGATCAACCATCAAAGTGGCAATATTATATTCATTTAGTAGAATTTTCTTACAACAATGGGTACCAGTCCTAATTAAAAATGAGTCTATTTGAAGCATTGTATGGAATAAAGAGTAACACTCCAGTGAGTTGGGATAATCCAACATACATAACAGTCATTGGGAAAAATTTGTTGAAGGAAATGGAAGAGTAGATGACAAAGATTAAGAAAAATCTAAAGCCTACTTAGGATAGGAAGAAAATTTATTTGGATAAGAATAGGGTGTTTAGAGATTTCAAAGTGGGTGAACATGTGTTTTTAAAATTGAAGGAAAACAAAAGTTCACTAAGATTAGGAATTTGCCCGAAATTGGCAGGGAGATATTGTGGACCTTTTGAAATATTATAAAAGATAGGGCCAATTGCATACATTCTATCATTGTCTGCATCCATGAGAATGAACAATGTATTTCATATATCATTATTAAAGAAATATGTGTCTGGCCCTAACCACATAATTGATTGAAATGTGATCCAGGTGGAGCACGAAGGGGATTTTTGGGTGGAACCAGTACACATCCTAGATTGAAAATTCAAATTGCTCAAAAACAAATCCATAGGAAATGTTTAATGGGCCTTGTATGGTCCTAAATATGCTACATGGGAGAATGAAGAAAATATGTTGGAAGAATACCAGCAAATATTTTTCAATTTTGAAGAAAGAAAAATGTAAGACTCTATTTTGAGCATCTAGAGTTTTTCTACCACATCTCAGTGTCCTAGCCAACCACATTGGGGGGATTGATAAAAGAATGGCTTATTCCTTGGGTTATCCCTCATAAACATATGGTACATCCCTTAGGTTAGCTATGATAAACAAATGGTGCATTCATTGGGTCAGCAAGTTGAGAGGAACGAGATATTATGGTTGTAATTGTTGTTGGAGTTGTGAAATTGCGGAATTTATTTTCTAGGTATTGTGATATAAATTTTCATATATGTATATTGGAAAGGTGTGCACAGAGGACATAGCAAAATTGTAGGTGAGGGGGAATTTAACATCCCCACTATAATTCTGAGTTTAATTAATGCTTGATGTATATATAATATGTGGCTATAGCCAAGTGATGTAATATGTAAATTGTATTTCTATGTTTTAATAGTAAAATGTGACTCCAACTGCTAAGGGGACATGGACACAGATGGGGGATGAATTAATACACATTAGGGGGGAGATTCCAGTATAATGGTCAGGAGGGGTCCAAGAGGGAATTACCCATGTATATTAATTCAACCTAATTTCCTAAATTTACTATTGGTATATGAACCTTCTAATTTATGATTGAGTGTTCCCAAATCCAATCATTAAATACATGCAAGAGGGTGGGTATGAGAAGCCACATCCCATAGTTATTGAGAACATGGGGGCTAAGTAAAATCATTTTGGGGAAGTGTGTGAGTCAAAAATTCCAAGCCAAAGGGATAAAATTTGTATGGGTTGGGACAACAACTTTTAGACAATCAAGTTTTGTGCATGAACAATAAGTAGAGAGGAAAAAGAGAGCTCGAGGTTGGTGCATCTAGGGAGGGTGAATTCTAGAGCATGTTGGAGTGTTTGTGTAACATATTGGAGCTGGAGATTGAATAACTAGGTTTTTAGGCCTGAAGAGTGAACTCCTGATGTTATGAACATAATATATAATAATAAATATAAATACATTATAATAGTTAATGAATAATTAATGAAGAGACACCTTCCCAATGAAAGGTCACATCTCTTCATGGAAGGGAACCCCTGTGTGGGTATATAAGGCCCTCATTCTTATTGTATCTCATCATCTCATATTCGTATACATTATTATTTAATATATTATCCTTTATGGATTATAACATGTTGTCCTACCTGCATTGGGTATTTACCTAGTGAACTGGCTTGGTTCACCACAGTGGTATCAGAGCTTCGTACTAATCCTGACCATTGGCCATATAGGCTTCTAGCCACACTGAAAAATCTTCAAAGTTTCTTTGATCTTCAGGTCATATTGACCACAAGTGGCCCTTGGCCATTCATCACACAAGTTTACGTGAAGGAAGGAATTATTTCGCTGCAGATTAGAAGAACCGAAACATTAAAAATAAAAATATGCCAATGCAAATACAATAATAATAATAAAATATTACCAAGCTATGAAATATTATTTCGACTTCAAAAGTTAGAATAAATTAGGAAAAAAAAAGTGGAGATAAACAAAATTTAAAAAAGAAAGGGTTTCTTAATGGTACGTGAACAAATATAAGTGCATACTAAGAAAAGGTAATTAAAAAAAAAAGTTCCAAAGAAGTGGGAAAATGAATATTTTATTTTACCTTTAGAGATTTAACGGCCCATGGTTTTGGAAAACCAATGTCCCATGGTATTCCATACCATATATATGTATGTCTGTGTATTTATTTCTAATGAAGTATAACATAGAGCCTTGTTTCTTGAGCCCTAGCCACCGCTAACAAATAGTCAAGAATATAAAAAGGAGTATATAAAGTCTCCTAAGATATTTAAAAATTTTAATCAGTGAAGTATTTATAAGTGGAAAAAGAAAGTATATAGAAAAGGAGTTTAAGAATATTAAAAGGGAAAGTGATAAAGTTTAAAGAGTTATTATTAAATTTTATTTGAGGATCGTTTGCATTCAATACATTTAAGCATTTACTTACTTTTGAAGAAGTACTAAGTGAACTATGACAACTATAAATAATCCTACTTTTTTGGCAAAATGTCAATTTTGTGCAATGGTGTTTAATTTTCAATAATCCTTTAGATATCAAAATTTTAAATGCACAAATTGTTGAAAAGCATTTATTCTAACAGAATATCAAAATGACTACAAGAAATTGGAAGACGAACTAGCATATTATAAAGAGACTAATAGAAATTTACAAAATGAAGTTGTCATGGAGAAACTTAAGAATAAAGTGTGTTATTTCCAAGCAAAACGTAATGAGGAGTAGCATGCACAAATTAAAGATGAGAGAAAGAAATATGAAAATACCTTAATAGAACGAAATTAAGAAATCTCTCACCTAAAAGATCAAAATCATAAGTTAGAACAAGCTAATCAAAATCTTATTAAGAAATTATCAGAGAAAGATGAAGAGAATTGTTGTTTAAAAATCCATAATCAAAGTTTGCTCAACCAGATTAAGAAGATAAAGAGTGATAAGAAGAAAATAGAGGACAAGTTAGAACAACTTATCAATAAGGAATCATTAGTAGATAAAGAGATAATGACTGAACCTAGGAACTACATAAGTCTTCAAATGAAAAAAACCCGATGGCGGATAAAGCAATTAATACAGACCCAGTCAACCTTACAACTCAAAAGGATTCAGTTGATGTAAATAGGTCTTCACATCTCAAAGTAGAAACAATCCAGGGCTATGAACACTTGACTCAATTCCAAGTGTTAATCAAGAAGAAGCTACAAGTACACGAAGTAAAGATCAAGTTGCAAGGATAACCTATAGACATCCTAATCACAAAAATCGATACTTCAACCAATCAATGTATCCACAGAAACAAATGACAAATATGTCAAAAATTATTACCTCCATTACAAATGATGCTCAAGGTAGAAGTTATCATGGGAGTCAAAATACATCAAATCGTCTACAAGAACCCCATAAAATCCCTATTGTGCAGAAGATCAATTTAAGATGGGCGGACTCCCTTACAATTCGATGGTTCTACGTAGTACTTAGAAGATCCTATCGTTTCAAGTCCTCAACGATCACTAATTCAGGAATAAAGAATATGGAGACGATACTACAAGCCAGAGGAAGAGATAAGTCTTCCATAAGTATGCTTTGAGGACAAAACATTTTTAAGGGGAAGGCAATTTTATGAACATAATATATAATAATAAATATAAATACATTGTAATAGTTAATGAATAATTAAGAGACACCTTCCCAATGAAAGGTCACGTCTCTTCATGGAAGGGTATCCCTGGTGGGTATATAAGGCCCTCATTCTTATTGTATCTCTTCATCTCATATTCGTATACATTATTATTTAATATATTATCCTTTATGGATTATAACTTGATTTCCTACCTACAATGGGTATTTACCTGGTGAACTGACTTGGTTCACCACACCTGAGTGAGTTGCATTGTAACAACAAGTGTTTGTTGTTGGTTGCTGGTAGTTTTCCTAGAAGCAAATTCCCTTGAGTTCCAAGCTGAGAGATTCATGGTTAACTATGCCAGAGAGGCCCTAATAAATGAATGGAACACCTGAGGGACTAAGATAGTGAAGGAGTACATTTCTTGGGTTGGGCAGGTTGAGAGGAAGAGAGCTAGTGGAAAACCGAGACACTTGTAGGAGAATACCAGAGGGTTGTGAGTTTTATGATTTGTGAGTGGATAGTGAGAGGCCATACTCTTTTGTGGATTACTGGCCTCAGTGCAAGGGTGTCTAACTATTGAGATTTGGAATGACCGTGCAAGTAGTTGGTTGCACAATTGAATTAAAAGATAAGTGTTTTATCTTATTGTTGTGTTATTTTATGAGCTAAATTGTTTTGCATGAACTCTGTTTATGAGGCTTATTTATATGCTACTATAATTTAGTTTATTAGCTACATTTCCTACCCATTTTAGCATGTAAATAATGGTAATAGTTAACCATTAAATCTGGTTGGAATTCGTCGCTGGAAGCTATAGGAAATAAATAAGTTAACTGTAAAATTTCATTTTTATGATTATTTTTCACCATAATGTTCTTCAAATTGGTTGGGGGATGTTACAAAGAAGCACTTGAATGTACAAACCAAAATGTAGGGAATATACAATTTTGCTAATTTTAAAAAAAAATATTATTATTGTAGTATGTGGAAAGGGCTATGAAATGAATGGAGGTTAGTATGAACATATTTATGATCATGTTTCTTTTTTTTATAGAAGGTCCATCAATATGGAAATGAGTTTCAATGTTTTTTATTATTATCCTTCATTACAACATCATTAGATAAAATGGTATTTTTTTATTATTGTTGTGAAATATCTTTTTGCTATTTGATATAAAATACCACATTAATAAATGATTATTGAGTTTACTTTGTTTCTTTATTGCTTATATAAATAGGCTTACCATGATTAGGCTTGGATAGCACATGGTGCACTATTTAGGCTTGTATAACATGGTGAAAGACTCATTAGAATGATGACATCTTATCTCTGAGAAGAGATGTGATGGCTACTCGCATTCGCAAGAAGATAATTATTACAATGAGGTTCCAAAGGCCTTTTTAACATAAGTAAAATAAAAAACCCTAACCCCGAAAGATGAAAATCCAAAAGGTTTGTGGGCCCTGATGGGGGTAGTTGATACATCAACTTCTCGGGGGCGTAACTTTTGCATACGATCTCCGTTTGGGGCGCTCGATACATCGTTAGAAAGATATATATGAGGAATACAACTGCTAATAGTGAATATCAAGTTCGGAACATACTCATATTAGTTGGAAGTTTGATGCTCAAAAAATGTCATTTAGGGCCTCAAAACGGCTCCGAAAGTTCAGGACCCAAAAAACTGCCAAAAATAGTAAATTACCAAAACTGCTAGAAAACTATTTTGAGCCACTTGGAAAAGGTGGGTGGCCACCGATATCCACCTGGATCAACTTATAAACAGGAGAAGAAATTGTGAAGTAGAAAGCGACTAAGAAAAACACTTTAACAACCATTTGACCGATGCAGTAAGACATTCAAGCCAAAGAATTTTGTGGAGTTTCAACCAACTAATCAAGATAAAAAACTTCCACAAAATCACTGAAAATTATGCGAGCTATAGAGAAATAAGAATGAACCCAGAATGTGATAGGACACTTGTGGTTTTAACATGTTTACGACAATGTAATGGTTCTCTTCGAGCAAGCACTTTCAAAACAAATAACAATAATAAAAAAAAAAAAGTAAAAAACTCAATTGTTGGCACAAACAAGGATAAGACTAAATGAGGAATGTGATGAAGAGCCTTTGAACTAGCAAAAAAAGAACTATTTGTGAAGGTCCAAGGCAAACTAACAACATTGAAAAAATCTCTCAAATTATAAAGGGATTTTTTTACTATATAGACCAAATCCTTAAACATCAAGACAACATTACCAACACCTCAGTTTTCTAGCTTACCTACACATTGACACTTTATCCTTTCTACCCTACTTCTAGATATATTCCACCATAGTTACATGCAAATGAAAAATACATTAGGCTTTTGCATATATACAACACATTTATAATTTGTCTAAGAAGAATATTGATTTGCATTTTGATGTTTTAAAATTGTGAGACATCAAAATTCTATCCCGATCATTTAAAATTGTGGAGAAATTGAATTCAACAATAGATTAAAGTATTGACACCAACATAGATGTCCAAGAGCTTGGCATGTAGGTGCCTACTATAACAAAAATAATGGTAAGTCACAACTACATCTTCATAAATTTGTAAGCTCAGGTAGGATACATGCATTGCATATCATCACTAGCAAAAGAAGATGAATACAAATGGAGGTATGGGCTGACAAATAAAGAGACAAGCAAGGCCATGCAAGGGGATGGACAATGAAGATCATACTCACCACCATTAAATAGATCATTGGCATGGTCGTCTAGAATTACAAATGGCAGTATATTACAAACTATTACAAACATTGTATAATGACACATAGCCAAAAAGTAATTGTAATGATAATATTAAATAGCCATTCAGTTGTACAACCAAGTGGATGTAGAAACTGTATGTTTCATTAAGTTATACAATTAAGTGGATGTAGAAATTGTATGCTGTGAATGTATCTTATAAATGATTGAAGTTAAATAAATAGAAATGTTAAAGTTGTTTTTAAGTTTACATCTTTGACACATAAATTGGAATAAAGTTTTAGGTAATTGGATAAATGTTTAGTGTGAATAAAGTTTTAGGTGATAGTACAATGGGTTAGTGTGGAGTTTGGTTTTGGTACAAGGATAATTCGTCAGAAAGTTTTAGGTAATAGGATAAATGTTGAGTGTGGAATAAAGTTCTAGGTGATAGGACAATTGGTGAATGTGGAGTTTGGTTTTGGTATAGGGATAATTGGTCAAAAAGTTTTAGGTAATAGGTGAAATAAAGTTATGAGTAATATGACAATTGGTCAATGCGGAGTTTGGTTTTGGTATAAGGATAATTGGTCAAAAGGTTTTAGGTAATAGGATAATTGATCAGTGTGAAATAAAGTTCTAGGTAACAAAGGACAGTGAAATAAAGTTCTAGGTAATAGAGGACATTTGGTCACTGTGAAATAAAGTTCTAGGTAAAATAAAGTTCTAGGTAACAAAGGACAATGAAATAAAATTCTAGGTAATAGAGGACATTTGGTCACTGTGAAATAAATTTCTAGGTAACAAAGGACAATGAAATAAAGTTCTATGGTAATAGAGGACAATTGGTCACTGTGAAATAAAGTTCTAGGTAACAAAGGACACAATGAGGTTTGGTTTGGGTACAACAATAATTGGTGTGTATAATAAACTTTTAGGTAATGAGACTCTTAGAAAGTTTTAGGTAATAGGATAATTGGTCACTGTGGAATAAAGTTCTACGTAATAGGACAATTGGCCAATGTGGAGTTTGTTTAGGTACAAGGATAATTGGTAGTGTGGAGTTTGGTTTTGGTCACAGTGTGGAGTTTGGTTTCGGTTCAAATCTTGTAGGTAGTTTGTCATCTAACATTTGCTACATTTGTAATTCGAAAATAGTTTGCCATAGAATTCAAAAACGATATGTCATTTCTACGTCTACTCCAAGCTTGTAAACAAGTACGACGCAATTCAACCCCTATTGGCTTCATTTCTCGACACAGGATGCAGGATGAAGATCTTCAAAGTTGATGGGCCAAAAGCCTTCAAAAATAAATCAGCAAGTGTCAAAGTTGATTGTACCCAAAGCACGTCCTTTCCCGGATTATCAGGCTTTTCAAGATTCTGTATAACCTGATGGAATATGATAAAGTTTACAGCAGCCTAGGTGGGAATAATTCAGCGCACTGTCTGCTAATAGATGGAAACACATTTTGATTTTAGTGGCTGTACTGTTGTAGTAGCCTTATCATAATGCATTCAGTGGATTCAAACTCAGAGACGAATACGTGGCACCAGTAGTAAGATGCTGCTGGTATCATTCAGCGTTAGAATTCATAGCGAGCAATCATACTCATGTCGTCTACAGAATACCAACATAATTAAATTCTTGTCACGCTTCTCTTGGTTTTGGATCGCAATGGCAAAGTGGTCGTTTTCACTATGCAATCCAACGACACTGACAGGGAGCGTCCTGTTTTTATCATCACTTCCTATGATTATGTGCTTGATAATGGCTCTGCTCAATGGTTGGGATAGAAGGATATTAATCTGAAATTTGGTTAGAAATTGTTGTATTTACATATTTGAGTGATTAATTTTGTACAGAAAATTGGGATTTCCTTACAGATTTATATTGGGATTGATCACTTGTAAAAAAATCCATCCAACTATGGGATTGATCACTTGTAAAAAAATCCATCCAACTATCATGTTTGAACCAATCTACCAAACAATTAAATCAAATCAAAACCATCATTAAATTTGATTTAGTTTTGAAATTCATTTATTAAGGAAATTGATTGATAGATAGAGTACCCTCAAATAAAGAAAAAATATGGTCATTCAAAATGATAATTCCAATTGTATATGAATGTTTGTCCATGAATAGGATAATGAATCCCACTTCATCCCAATCTCCATGGAAGAAATTGAATGCCATATTTGGAATTAATTTGTCTAAAACCCCAAGCATTGATGGTTTCTGTGTAATATTTTATTTGTAGCACTAAAATAATACTAGCTAGGACCTCCCCAAGATGATGGTACTAGCGAGGACCCCCTCAAGATGATGGTAGAAGATATCATTGCTATCACATTTTTTTATTTATGATGGGAGGGGAAAAACGTTGTCAAAAGATTTTTAACAAAGATCTTTAACGGTGGTTGTTAGCAAATTTACAATAGTCAAAAACTTTTTGTTGGCAATATTAAAATTTACTTTACAATTTAATTTTTTAAAAATGTTTATGTGTGTGTGTTTTAAGCTCTTCTTTAGTGTTATGGACTCCAAAAGGTTTCGAAGTCAAAATCAAATGTTGTTATATATTAGTTGCTAAATATGTATTTATCTTTGGTGCTAAAAGTTTTCATTTGTGAAGAAGGATGTGAACATGCCACAACAACTTTATCTTGGGGTATGCTAATAAATTAGTGATATATATGTCTAGTGGGCTATCTAGAGTGGTTGAGTGCTTAATTATATAAGGAAATTGTCAATGGAGGGAAATTTCAGTAACCCAAAAGATTTACACGGTGTCCAACTTATTGGAGGCTACACCAGAAATCCATCGTTGAACCCCCCCCCCCCAA
>JASDQU010100115.1:178328-196571 GCA_032191745.1 Picea mariana
AGGCCCCCAACACTCACATGTGGCTCATCCTGAGCCACTTAGGTAGTGTGTGCCTCCTATACTGACTTCTCTAGCTCCTAGAACCTGCCTGAAATTTGTTCAACTTGAGATTTTACTTGTGCACTGTTTTCTGCGATAGTCTCCACATTTTGCGTAGTAATGTGCCCCTTCATCAGTTCCCCACTCTCCAATCCAAATTTTTCAATATGACCTTTTGTGGTGTCAATCTCAATAAGTATTTTTTCTGCACCTTCCTGTAGTGGTTCTAATTGAGCATGCCTTGACTGCTTATCTACTTGTATAGTATTCAACTCTACCTATAAATTCTTCATTTGTTGCATGTTTTCCAACCTTTCTGGTATTGTCATCGCTTTCGGATTATTCTACAGTTCTTGCATCATAATATTTATAGCTTCTTCTTTTTGGTCTAATTCATGCAGTTTCTCATCCTCTTGAATATTTTTCCATAACTACACACTCTTATTATACAACTCAGTAATTTCCTGGATTTTCAACACATGTGTTTTGTATGACCTATAACCTCCTAGTCCCTTTGTGTTCTTACTTCTAGTGTACTACTAGGTGCTAGGAGTTTTTTCAACTCCGTAATGTGGCTTCTCCATAGCCTGCATCATTTTCTCAATTTTCTCCTCTGTTGGTATGTTCTCTCCTTGCGCACTGACATGAATGGTTTTAAATAATTCTTCCACCTGCTACTCTATTATGTTACTGCATTGCTTTGCTTCATCCCTCTCGAACTACACCTTGTTAAGTGTCATCTCTAGTGTCTTACTTGCTTTGTTGGTGAATTCTAAGCTTGTATCATCTGCACAAGCCCTTGACTGAATTTCCTGTGTGACACTTATTTGAATTTTTTCCAACAACTTAGTTGGAACCTTGGGCAGTGCCATTCTAAATGATATATGTCCTTTAGTGGCTTTTATGTTGTATCCTCATTGACTTGCAACATTCTCTGGGTTTTGGGACATGAAATTTTGGGGAAAAGCGTAGTAAATTATGAAGACAGTTAGAAAAGGGACCAGAAAAGGAGCACACGCTAGAAAACAGGGAGAAGTAATGCATTGGACATTTAGGAAAAGAAGTGCACTGAAAAACAGGGAAAAGCAACGCTATAAAAGTAGGAGAGCAATGAATAAATGGTTGGATCATGGACCAACCACGCGTAGGAAGTTAGAAAGTGGACAAACCTAATCCAGTTAGGGTTAGGGTGTTGGGTCATTTTTGTAATGAGTTTTAACCTATTTTTGTAGTATAAATATATGTGGTCGAGATGTATGAGGGAATCAAGTAGTGGAGGTTGAAATGATTTTGTAGTTAGAGTCAATTTTGGATACAAATTTATCGATTGTAATTGAGGGTAAGGTCACAAGTTGTGGATCTTGGTGCGATCTTGTCAGCCTCACCTATACATGTGCATCCCATATGCACTTATGACGTAATGCACACAACACTAAAAATTGATGAACATTAATAAAAGAGCAATTAATGCCAGATATTTGTGGACATAGCCCACGGGTCGTGAACCATAGTAAAAATTGTGTCTTTATTTGGGATGGTTGTCTTATTCCTTGGAGTTACTTTTTATATGTTGAATGAATGAATATGGTAGAAGTAAAATGCAACACACACTAGAATAAGTTATGTTAATTACTGCATAATGAATGTTAATAAATGAACATTATTACATAATGAAAGATCTGATATATCTCAGGTAGAAACAATCTCTAACATCCCCATGAGAAACATCTCTTCTACGATTGCAAACATATAGGTCCTGCAGTCACCCATAAACCATATCGGGTGAGACTTCATTATGCACTCTGTGCATAGTGTTTCCTTCTGGTCTCCAGAAGGGCCGATGGTTTGCAGGGTTTTTTTGGAAACCTAAAGTAGAACCTGGGTCAGCCCATACATCCAAAAAATGCTTTTGTTTCTGTGATGGAACCCAAAATAATAGTTTGGAAGGGACTTGTTGAGAAGGAAAATGAAGAGAATGTAGTGGTAGAAGGGGATGTTTATACCATGGAATCTGACTAAGAAGAATATTGAAAGATGGTTGGAAACAAAAGATATTTAGTTTGTGCAAAAAGACAATAGAAGTTCCAAGTATACACCGCGCCAATATTTGGAAAGGTATGTATTTACTGATCTTCATGAGACATTTTTCTGTTATTTTCCAGAGTCGTTGCAAGAGTGGATACTAATTGTTGTTCCAGAGTCTGTACTTAAGGCTAAAATGTACAGGGTCTAGGCATCCGAAAGTGAGTAAAAATATGAAAAGGGGAAAAATCAACCTTCAGGAAAAGGGAAGCTAAGGATGATTTCTAAGTTGTCTCTATCTTGCTTCCAAACATTCTTGGATGCTTATATCCCATTCAATTGCAGCCCATGAACATTCAAGTTCGACCTGGATGATGGCAGTTTTAAGTATGGTGTCGAATAGGTTAAAAGCGATGCTGGTTTGATCTGATAAGCTGGGTTTGATGTTGGGTTGTCTTGCAAAGGGAACGATCATGGAGAAACAGAAAATGAAAATAAAGTTCGAGGTTTAAAATGCCACTTCAACTTTTTCTTTAACCATATAAAAGAGAACTTTCGAAAAATGATATTAAGATAGAACACAAAACAAAGGCCTTCTCCCATAATTGAGTTAAATTTTTAAAGAATCATGTATGAAATGTGAGAAAACATTAAGCAGTCGACAATGCAAGGCTCCTATCGAGGGAGAATCTCACCCTGTAAACAAAAGAAGAAAAAGGCAAGAAGTAATCTGACGAAGCATAAAATATAGAGATTTAAAAAGTTCACAAGTCTTGTACATGCTGATAGGTTATACAGAGGAAAAAATGCAAGCGATTAGACAACTAAAAGTTGGTCACCACAATAGAAGTTGCACTAAATTGTAGCTAAGCATTCATCAGAAATATATATGTGAAATGAAACTTAATATAAGATAACACAGAAAACAAAACTCATAACTCAGTCTTCACGGAATCAGGAATCTTCGGATTGCTTTGTATTAATTTTCAAAAGGGAGAAAGTCTCTATTACAATCCGCCAAGAAAGGTCCAACCCTTTATTCTCACTTCAAAATTCATATTTATACAAACTCCTAAATGCTATACTCTCAATCGTTCTAGAAGTTTTCGGTTACAAAATGGGAAATTTATGTGTTTCACTTCTTTGTCTTTGTCCTCCTTCCTGAGGGTAGAGCACCTTCCTTACCTTACTCTTCGGGTTCTAAAAATAGAACAAGAAGACATCTATCATTATTTGACACCAGAAACCTGCCCTTTCGCCTGCTCGGTGCAAGTGATGCACCTCTCCACCAACTGGGCTATCAGCCTGGAAGGCTCTGCTTGGTCACTCGCTTCAAGAGTATAACAATTCTTCTCCAGTTGTGGTAAAATCTTTCCCACTTGTCGGTCCTCTACGATGATGGAGCATAATTGTAAATTTGGTTGTACTAGCTATTTTTCCATTTGGGTCATATCAACCCGGATGATCTGGGATATCTCCACTTGCTTCTCCTCCATGATTTCTTTGATGTCCAACATATGTTTAGCTATATTGATTTTTCCCAATGTCCCAGCACTGCTCTCCTTATCAAGATCTAGCAAACCTTTACTTATTAAAGAGAACGTTTCCTGACAAAAATTCTTTACTTCATTAGCTCTCCCCCTGCTTTTTGATATGTTCTTCTCCCAGACCTTCAACAAGATATCACCTCTGGTTTGTTCCACGATGGATAATTTTGAGGTACTGACCATCTCTAGCATCACTGTAGCTATAACAACATCCTGGAAGGTGACTCATGCTGCCCCGAATTCTCTTTCTCTCGAATAAATGTTCTCTAATATATGCTCTATCATCTGGAAATGGTTTTGAATGGTTCTCACCTTTGCTAGTAAGTTTTGTTGAGCCGTAAGTACCTTATGTTGGATTTCGGCGGCCTGCGATCTGAACATTTCTATGTCTACAACCTACTTCTGGACCACCTCCAATTTCGACTGCAACTCTATAATCTGTTGCCTCTGCTGGCTTACCTGTGTTTGGCTAGTTTGCACCGACTAGTGCACCTGCTCGAGGTTGGACCTGAGCTTCTCTATTTCATGCAAGTTGGTTGTTCCGGCTTCCTCAAGGCTCCTACTCACCTCGTCCCTGACATTCGCTTCGGCAGTAGCTAGCTTAGCTTCCAATTTATTGATCAGGAGGTTCTTTCGTTTCAAATGGGCTGTCAAAGTCCCAACCAAGTACTGATTGGCTATAACATAAGCCCCTAGCATCCCATCTATCTCCTCTACAAAGTTTTCCTCTTTCACGGCCCTCCCATCTATCATGATTTTAAATTTTTTAGCTATTGCACCCTCTTTTTGATAAAATCCTTGCCTTACCATGGCCTTTCTTTTCTTGTCAAATAAAAATTCATTGGGAGGAAACTCCTCTACAGAAATAGGCGTCATTTCTTCATTGAAAATCCATCCCTCATTAGGATTCCCCTTTGTGAATTGCAAGGGTGTGACAATAGCAATCAGACTGCTAATTTGCTTGGATGTTTGTTTCGGGGTGAATTCTATAATTTGCTCGTTTGGCGTGAGCGAAAGTGGGCCGCCCGATCCCTGCGAAGGTATCTCTGCTTGGCCTTGGGCCTTCTTTCCTGGTGCGCCATTTCCAGGGTTTACTTCCTGCTCTGAGGTTCCAGCCTCCCTAGTTTTCCCTTGGTCCGTCTCCCTGCTAGGACTCGAGTCCTTTGCACCTCTAGCTCTCGTTGGCTGTGCATATGCAGTCTGTGGGATCTTACCCTATAAAACCAGGGGAAGGCAGCTCTGTCGTTGTTCCTAAAACTTGAAAATATCAACCTTATCCCCAGGAAACAAGGCTTGAATCTATCTCAGAACCTTGTCATAGGATCTCGCACCTCAGAAGATGTCGTCATGAGGTGAGTGCTCGTGCTCGTATATTTTCAGCCCACAACTCGCCATGTGATTACTCATGACATTATGTGGGTCATGTCTCCTAAACTCGATATTGACAAATTTAAATTCCTCCAAGGCCATAGCCTCAGCTTTGGCATGTCCAAAATCTAATAAAGAATACGTATTAAAATGAATGGGAAAAGGCGGCCATACCTTCTTCGAAAAACCTTTAAGCTCTTTTCTTATTCCATCGAGCACGGTTTGTCTGGTGATTTCACGGCATACCAGCTTATCCGGCACGAATAGTGGTAGAGCATATGGGGGCACAGAGGTGCTGAAAACCCTAATGTATGAAAATTCTGCTTCTACATACTAGTCAGCCACACTGCTCAAGTTGGCAGTGATGCTATCTGAAATACTGGGTGGTGGGTTACCGAAGATGGAGACATGCATCAATACCATTACCCAATTGAAAATATCGTATATGAATTCTATGGGCTTATCCTCCCAAAGTTTCGAGTGATAGACATGGATAGGCTCAGTACTATATGGAGTCCAACTCCAGCTCATTAGAGGGAAAGACGTCATGAAACAAATGGCATCCATGATGTAGGCGGACATAAAAAATGAAGTTGCTTTCCCACTCACCTTCTGTGCTCAATATTCAGTAATTCGACTGGTTAAACTATCCGACAATAGTTTGGCCCAGCCGAAAGAAATCCCTTCAGCGACTGTATGAATCAGAGGCACCCATGGGATGAAAAAGTGTTTGGTGTCCTCCCTCCTATACAACCTATAGGCCATCATTGCTATGTACCTGAATGGTGCCTCTAAGGAGGAGACTGAATAAATTCCATTAGAATCTACCCTAAATTTTGCAGGGTACGAAACCCAATCCCTGATCAGGTCAGACAAGTTTCTGCCATATTGCTCGCATTCCTTCTCCTTGAAACCTTCCAAAAATTTGGCATTGTGCATGAAGTTTGGTGTGGGTGACAGCCGATACATTGCCTACAGATGCTCTGGTCTAAAGTCCCAACCGTCACCTTTTGTTTGTTGATAATAGTCCTGGTTGGGATATCCACATGGTCTAGTGCCCATATAATCATATCATAATAGTGAAGGAGCCATGGCCTTGCCGCTATTTTGTGCATTTCTACCTGCATGATGATTTTGTATCTGGTGGCCAGATCATCTTTCTCATTATCACTGGAATCATCTTAACAATTTACCGATTCAAATTGAAGGATGTCGGAGATGTATGTCTAGGTTTTGACAGTATTAATACTTCGGGGTGAAGTATCAGAAACAACATCGGAGCCTTGAACTGAACTTTCAGCAACTGCCTTGAACACCTTTCGTGGAGCCATGAAAGAGAATTTTGTACGCAGATCACTTGTAGTAATAATTGTAAATATAGACAGAAGTTATCTTGATAAAAAAAAAAAAGCTATGTGCACAAAATAGAAATGAAATTGAAATAATGAAACAAACCCCTTGCCTTAGTCATTTAAACTTTGCATGAGTCCTTGCTAACAGAACAGTCAAATCATTTAATGGAATATTTAGGCGTGAGACGAGATCTTAATTTCCATTAACTCATCAAGATTCAAATCAATGCCATAAATGTTTAAAAGATTTGTGATAATAAAGAAATGCAGAAACATTCAAAAAAATCATCTGTAGACTGTGTACATTAAAGGCCCTTTAAGACATTAATTAATTTAGTTAATTCATTTAACTTTGTACCTTCAACTCTCGAAACCTCTTTTCGGCTTTCGTCGTCTCGTGTAATTTTGTTCCTAGTCTTGGAATCCAAAATACCTGAAATCGCGATGGCGCGATTTGGTTAAAAAATCACAATCTGGATTAAGTTCTTAATTAACCCATGCCTAATTAATATAAATCGCGACTTCGTGACTCGAGGCTATGAAGGTATAGTTTTTTGGGAGAGCTATCGCCGAGTCACGAAACCCCGACGGTGCTTAACTAGGGTTTAAAATGACTTACCCCTGACACTAACCTGGGTAAAATTTTAAAACTATTTCACAACTTCTCACATCGGAGTTTGGAAACCTTACAACTTGTAACTCCCAAAGCGCGATAGCGCGAGGTAATAAAAGTGATAGACTCACTTAAAGGTTAGGCAACGGTTACTTAGGACTATAGTGGCTATCGCCACTTCGCATGTTGGGGTAAACTTTTGATTTCAAGAATTACATTTCAACGCTTGTAAAAGGTGGCTCCAACATAGGATCCAACTAGGGATCTCATCTTCCTACGAGACGGGAAGAACAGTAGACCACGTGCCTGTATTGGGTAAATGGAGTCATTGGTTTCTTTCTGCGAAACTTGTTTTAGGAAGGGGATACAGAGGGAAAAAGAGATTTCATCCTTACCTCTAGAAAGATTTTCAACATTCAATTTCATTCTAAACTTAGCTGTAGCCCTTTTGATGACTTTATCCTTCTCGATACTGAATTTAGGTCTGCTTTAAGATAAACGAAACAGTCCTAGGAAATTCAACAGATCCTATGGATTTTTTCTTGCATCAAATGAAGTAAATTTCATGTTTTTAATTGGGCGAGGGGGTCCTGTCTAAACTTGGGATGCAGATTTGGTTTCAAAAAAGCTGGTTACCAGAGTAGAGTGAAAAATACGTATGAAAACCTTACAGATATCTCAAGTATTGCTTCACTGTCAGCGAGCCTGTTTAGTACCCTGGTGAAGTTATCTGGCCCTTTTTTACTGAATTTCCTTTCACCACTTCAAATCGTAATTAGGCATTTAAAATATGAGACGAGGGCAATCGTTTATGAATTTCCTTTCATAGTCTTCTTGGACTAGATGGGTGCAATCAAATATGAATTTCCTTTCACCATCTGTCTTATATTTTAATTTTTAAAACACAAAGTGGGGGCAATCAGTTTGTATAAGGCATACCAGGGATGATATCTGTGTAATATTCACAGTGGAGGTCTATCAACTTGCTTTGATTACTCGGGACCAACCTTCTCTTAACTTTCAAAACACCTTAGTCGACAGGGAAAAAGGAAAAAATGACTTCCAGGGGCCTTCCTTTGAGCAAGCCTCAATCCTTCGAAGATTGTTAAAAAACCTAGAAGAGTCAGGATCAACCTACGCATAACCTTGTTTAATAGGATACTTAGGAATTTATGAGGACTGGCTTACTTTCCAAGGTCTATTTTCCAGCTTCCAAAGCTAAAACGTAACCTCTTCTTCCCCTGTAGGAAAACTGGAAAGGTGTCTAGTTTTGAAGAAGGTAAATCCAGGGACAGAAAAAGGGTGACGGAGAAAGGCCTGGACTTCGAAAAAACAGGGGTCATGGATTAAACCCGACTCTCAGAACCCTTTCGCGGAGATGCTTTACTCCCTTGGCTTATTTAATTACCTCTTATCTTTATCTGGGTGAAACCTTTAGGGTCCAGAGTAAGAAGTCATTCTTTTAATGACATATCAGGCGAAAACGACATAGTTATGAGACCATCATGGCACTTTAGTGATACTTGTTCAAAAAATAGACATCCCTGGAACTCGTACCTTTGCCTTACCATTTCGTTCTTTTTCTAAAATAACGGAAAAATTTTCTATCACCTGTTTTCAACGAATTTATTCTCCGACATATGATCATATATTTATTCCTTTCGCTCATTTGGGCTGCAAGCCGAGATCCTGTAAGGGAACAACATGAATAGCATCAGGGATTTTAAAATAATTGAATGCGTTAAAAATTTCGTATC
Source organism: Picea mariana (assembly GCA_032191745.1). Classification (NCBI taxonomy): domain Eukaryota; kingdom Viridiplantae; phylum Streptophyta; class Pinopsida; order Pinales; family Pinaceae; genus Picea; species Picea mariana. The sequence goes on from JASDQU010100115.1 coordinate 187,027, forward strand.
TCTACTTCTAGAAAAACACTGACCTATTTTATTTGTGATGAAAGTAGACTTACCAAAGAAAATTTCTGAAATAAAAAGGAAAACACAAACTGGTATATACAATGGAAATTTTGGAAACCATTTATTTCATATAGTGTTTTAAATGACACCCATTAACACGGGCATTGAGGATTTTACCGTCCAAATTCTCTAATAGAAACGAATTTTTTCCTTCAGGAGCTGTGACTTTGAACGGTTTGTACCAGATATGATCAAATTTACCATGTTTTGTTGAGTCTTCCTTCCTAGCATCCCATTTCAAAACCAAATTGTCGGGGAGAAATTCTCTATCCTTGGCCTTACGATCAAATAACGCTTTCATGTTGTCCTGGTATTTCTACAGCCTTTCATCCACTTCGGCCCTGTGCTGTTGGACTTCAATCAGCTGGTTTATTCTTCTTGTGACATGGTTTGGTTCTTCTTTCTCATCTTGCCAAAGTTTCATTACGGGAAGCGCTAGATTTATAGGTAATACTACATCGGTCCCGTATACCATTTGGAAAGGAGAAGTGCCGATAGATTTTTTTGTACCTATCCAATTTTCCCACAAAGCGTATTTCAAATGCACATGCCAAGACTTTTTATTTTCGCTCAGCACTTTCTTAATTATAGAGATTAGACTCTTGTTTGAAGACTCGGCTAGCCCATTTCCTTGGAGGTAATATTCCATGGAATGATCGAGCATGATATTGTACTTTTGGCAAAAGCTAACCATAGACATAGATTTAAAAGCCTGGGCGTTATCTGTGACTATCTTTCAGGGGCAGCCGAATCTAGACAAAATGTTTTGTTCTAGGAAATCCATTACCACCGAATTTGTTGCCTTTCTAGTTGGAATAGCCTCCACCCATTTGGTGAAGTAATCTGTAGTAGTCAGGATCCATTTATGTTGAGCGCTAGAATGAGGGTTAATTTCGCCTATAAAATCTATTCCCCATTGTTGAAACCGAGCTTCCGTTTTGACTGGAACCAACGGTAGTGTTGGGAGTTTGTGCTTACCTACGAACAATTGGAAAGGTTTACATGCTTTGACTTTGGCGTTGACATCTGAGAATAGTTTGGGCCAATAATATCCTTCTCTAAAGATCTTATAAGCTATTTCCCTCCAGACGTGATGTCCTCCGCACACTCCTTCGTGAAATTTTTTTATGACCTTCTTTGTTTCTGATTCAACTAAGCAAACCAACAAGAAGCCTAGTGGTTCTTTCCAATACAATTGGCTTTCGAATATACAGTACTTCACCACATGTAGCTTTAGCATCCTGGCTTTAGATGGAGATAAGTCACTCGGGCATTTCAAGGTTAGCAGGTAGGACACTATGTCTTTATACCAATCTGATGAGGCAAACTTCTCTTTGATTCTGATGGCAATTATTTGCTCGTCGAGCTCGTTCATTTCCACACACTCTTCACATCCCTGTAGGCCATTTATCCCGAGGGCTCTAAAATTGGATTCGTCTAAAAGCTTAGCCAAACCTTGTCCCTTTACTAGTCTCATCGATTTTATCTCCAGGTCAAACTCCTGAATTTTAGCAAGCCACCATCCCCTTTTCCCATCACTGTCGGACTAAACCAAAATGTCTTTTACGAAACTGGTGGGTATGTACGCAATTACCTTGGAATGTAACACGTAGGTTCTGAAAGCCTTTAACGCCTTCACCATAGCATACGCTTGTTCTTCCATTATATCATATATGATTTTAGCGTCTCTAAGACTTTTGCTAAAAAAGGCTATTGGTTGCTTGAAACCTTCTTCATTTTTTTGGAGGAGTACCATGGCAAGTGTGTGTTTGAAGGTGAACGAGAAGATCAAAAAATCCTTTAGATAATCAGGGCTAGACAGTACGGGTGCCTCGCTTATAAATTTCTTGATGCCTGCAAACAATGCTTTGGCTTCTGTTGTCCATTTCACTTCGTTGTTCTTCTTCAGCATATCTATGATCAATTTCATGTTTTCAGCAAAGTTTGGGATAAATCTCCTCAAAAAAATTATTTTTCCTAAGAATGATTGAATCTCTTTTACGTTCCTAGGGATATTTGTTGTGTCTATAGCTTCAACTCTTTTAGGATCAATTTTAATTCCATCTTGAGACACAATATGGCCCAAGAGTTTACCTTCTTGCATAGCAAAGTGAGACTTTTTTGGGTTTAAGGACAAACCAAAACTGCAGCATTTCTCAAACATCTGCTTGAGATGTATCAGATGATCTTCTTTAGATTTAGAAAAAACGGTCAGATCATCAAGATAAATAACCACAAATTTTTCCCTTTCACCGATGAAAGTGATATCCATAGCACGTTGGAAAGTAGCACCTGCATTCTTTAAACCAAAAGACATCTTCTCATACATAAATGTACCCCAAGGGGTGGTGAAGGCTATTTTTTCTTTATCATGCTCATTGACAGCAATTTGATTGTACCCGAAAAACCCGTCGATCAACGACATCCTATTTGCCCCAACTACTTTTTCTAAAATGTGATCCATTTTGGGTACAGGGTAACTGTCCTTGAGGGAGGACTTATTCAGATTTCTAAAATCAACACACAGTTTGATCTCCCCACTTTTCTTTCTAATCGGGACCAGGTTTACTACCCAGTCGGAGTATCTCAGTGATACGATTATTTTTGCGTGCAGGAGTTTTTTGACTTCCCTTTCGACCACGGGAAAAAAAATAGGATTGATTTGTTTGAGTTTTTGTCTGAAAGGTTTGACACCAGGCTTTAGGGGTATTTTGTGTTCAATCACAGTGGTGTCATAGGTTCTCAGTTGTTCATATGACCAAGTGAAAACGTCTTTATACTGCCCGAGTAAGTCATTATACTTTATTTTTACCTCGGGAGGAAGGTATTTGATATTTTTATTATCCTAGGCTTCTCTTTGGTCCCTATGTCGCAGTCTTCAACCTCTTCAGGTTGGGGTTGCAAAGCCAATTTTAAGGGCATATCATTTTGGTCGAACAGTCTCTCTAGAGGGATTAGTCCCTTTGGAATCTAATTGTTCTTTAAAACTAACATGTGATGATTAGCGATCTTTTCCTGGAACCCCTAAGGATCCTCTCCCTCTTGCATGATCCATGTGTGGTCGTTTTGGTTTTCTTGGTCAATGTGAGTTTCGGCGAAATCATCCACCATTTCGAGGAACTTCCTGATTTGTTCGTCATCCTCAAACATTTTCCAGTGTTGGATGTTGTTTGGTATGGAAGGTATGTTCCTCACCTCTATGTGGTATCTTAGTTTGAAAGTTGTACGGGGGGAAAACATTGAGGTTGCTTTGGCTAGTGAGTCGACTTGCAGGTTTTCAGCGTGCGGGATGAAATGAACATTTACCGATGAGAAGAAATTTTCTATTAAATCCCAGGCGCAATTCCTATAAGATCTCAATCTTGGGTGTTTGGCCTAGTATTTCTGATTTATCTGTTTCACTATCAACTCTGCATCTCCGTATACTTCCAAGTTTTTTATGTTCAGCTTCTTGGCAGCTTCCAACCCTAAGACTAGGGCCTCATACTCACATACGTTATTGGTGTAGTCTATGTCCCACTGAAGCCTGTAAGAGAAAGGAATCACAAATTCATTTTTAGGTGCTACAAACAATACTCCTGCACCTACTCTTTCATATGACAAGGCACCGTCAAAAAACATTTTCCAAATTCCAGTGCTATACATATTTTCATCTATCTTTCCTGATTCATTTTCATTCATGTAATTGTCTTCTGTACAGTTGTTTACACCATCATCAAAAGACAAAATACAGTTCCCTAGATCTTGATCGACAACATAAACAGGATAACTGTTAGGATTCTGTGGGTCGCTCACTGTGTATGCTAGCCTCATTTCTCTGTATATCCGAGTAAATTTCCCACCAAACATAGGAATCATGGCATAGGTCATGTCTATTTGAAGAGACCCCCCAAGTTTGGCTCCCCACGACCTAGATAGTAGCAAGCCATACTTCGGAGGTATATCGGCGATAACTACATCCATCAGGACGCTTTTCACTGGAACCTGTGCAAGAGTGACAACTAAATATTTTATCATGCCTATGCACTTAACTCTCCTTGAATTGAAAGAGTAGAGGTCTCCATTAGGCCTGGTGATCTCGAGGCCTAGTCTGTCCATAATAGAATTGGGCATTACATTATGTGAGGCTCCAAAATTTAGCATGCAGTTATGCAGCAGTCAATCGTGCACATTCATAGTAATATAGAAGGGAGCAACATTGTCTCTGGCACCCTCAAAATGTGGACCATAAGTGATATTAGGCTTATCATATTCCAATTTTATCACGTCAGAGTGACTTTCTGGACTCGAAAAACCTATCATTTTGGTTTTCTGCTTTCGATACACAAGATTCTTTGCTAATTCGACCAGAGGGATTGGTATTTTGATCTTATTTATCTCATTTTCAAGGCTGAAGCCTCCACTACCTTTGTCCGTTTCTCTGGTCAAAACCTTAGACTCCCTCTTTTCCAACTTATTTGTTTGTGCAGATTTATTTCCCATTAGTTTATTCATCGATATAGGTGTTTCAACTGTCTTAATTTCTTTTGCTTGGGCCTCAACCTCTTTTACTTTGGGATTTTGCAAATCTACCACTTTTATTTTTCTATTATGTATCTCGGTCTCCTTTGGGGTGGGCTCGTATATTTCACCTCTTGGGAGGATTTTCTTGGGTTGAGGAGTGGGCGCGGTTTTGTTTCTAGGCCTCAGGTTGTACTTAGGTTGGACCTCAGCCATTATAGGATTGGTCACTTCTTGATAGATAGAAACATTAGTGTTGTTAATGTCATCATATTTATTTAATAGTTGCTAAGTGTCCAAGGATTTCTCGTAATCTTCTTTAGTTAAATAAGGCTATGTGCAGTCATCACCCAAATTTGTCACGTCTTCTTCTAGATCCTCGAAATCTTGCAGGTCGTTTCCTCCTATAAAATTTTCATTTTTTAAAGGAGTTTGCATTTTTTGGTATTCATTTTTAATCTGTCTTTGTTGATTTTGAGGGTTCGGGTTTCTTCTGAATTCCCTTTTAATGAAAGGATCTGCCTTGGATTGATCTAGCTCCATTCGAGAAAAGGGAAGATAAGGCTGATTTCTAAGTTGTCTCTATCTTGCTTCCAAACGTTCCTGGATGCTTATATCCCATTCAATTGCGGCCCATGAATGTTCGAGTTCGACTCGAGTGATGGTGGTTTTAAGTATGGTGTCAAATAGGTTCAAAGTGATGCTGGTTTGATCCGATAGGCCGGGTTCGATGTTGGGCTATCTTGCAAAGGGCACAGTCATGGAGAAACAAAAAATGAAAAGAAAGTTCAAGGTTTAAAATGCCACTTCAACTTTTTCTTTAACCGTATAAAAGAGAACTTTCGAAAAATGATATTAAGATAGAACACAAAACAAAGGACTTCTCCCGTAACTGAGTTAACTTTTTAAAGAATCATGTATGAAATGTGAGAAAACATTAAGCAATCGACAATGCGAGGCTCCTATCGAGGGAGAATCTCACCCTGTAAACAAAAGAAGAAAAAGGCAAGAAGTAATCTGACGAAGCATAAAATATAGAGATATAAAAAGTTCACACGTCTTGTACCTGCTAATAGTTGATACAGAGGAAAAACTACAAGCGATTAGACGACTAAAAGTTGGTCACCACAATAGAAGTTGCACTAAATTGTAGCTAAGAATTCATCAGAAATATATATGTGAAATGAAACTTAATATAAGATAACACAGAAAACAAAACTCATAACTCAGTCTTCACGGAATTAGGAATCTTTGGATTTCTTTGTATTAATTTTCAAAAGGGAGAAAGTCTCTATTACAATCAGCCAAGAAAGGTCCAACCCTTTCTTCTCACTTCAAAATTCATATTTATACAAACTCCTAAATGCTAGAATCTCAATCATTCTAGAAGTTTTTGGTTACAAATGGGAAATTTATGTGTTTCACTTCTTTGTCTTTGTCCTCCTTCCTGCGGGTAGAGCACCATCCTTACCTTACTCTTCGGGTTCTAAAAATAGAACAGGCAGACATCTGTCATTATTTGACACCAGAAGCCTGCCCTTTCCCCTGCTCAGTGCAAGTGATGCACCTCTCCACCAACTGGGCTATCAGCCTGGAAGGCTCTGCTTAGTCGCTCACTTCAAGAGTATAACAATTCTTTGCCAGATGTGGTAAACTCTTTCCCATTTGTCGGTCCTTTATGATGATGGAGCATAATTGTAAATTTGGCTATACTAGCCATTTGTCCATTTGGGTCATATCAACCTGGATGAACTGGGATATCTCCACTTGCTGCTCCTCCATGCTTTCTTTGATGTCCAACAGATGTTTAGCTATATTGATTTTGCCCAATGTCCCAGCACTGCTCTCCTTATCAATATCTAGCAAACCTTTATTTATTAAAGAGAATGTTTCCTGACAAAAATTCTTTACTTCATTAGCTCTCCCGCTGCTTTTTGATATGTTCTACTCCTAGACCTTCAGTAGGATATCATCTCTGGTTTGTTCCATGATGGATAATTTTGAGGTGTTGACCATCTATAGCTTCGTTGTAGCTATAACAACGTTTTGGAAGGCAACTCGTGCTACCCCGAATTCTCTTTCTCTCGAAGAAATGTTCTCTAATATATGATCTATCGTCCAGAAATGGTTTTGAATGGTTCTCACCTTTTCCAGTAAGTTTTGTTGAGCCATAAGTACCTTATGTCAGATTTCGGCGACCTGCGATCTGAACATTTCTATGTCTACAACCTGCTTCTTGGCCACCTCCAATTTTGACTGCAACTCTATAATCTGTTGCCTCTGCTAGCTTACCTGTGTTTGGCTAGTTTGCACCAACTAGCACATGTGCTCGAGGTCAAACCTGAGCTTCTTGATTTCATGCAGGTTGGTTGTTCGGGCTTCTTCAAGGCTCCTGCTCACCTCATCCCTGACATTCACTTCAGCAGTAGCTACCTTAGCTTCCAATTTATTGATAAGGAGGTTCTTTCATTTCAACTAGGTCATTAAAGTCCCAACCGAGTACTGATTGGCTGTATCATAAGCCCCTAGCATCCCGTCTATCTCCTCTGTAATTTTTTCCTCTTTCGCGGCCCTCTCATCTGTCATGATTTTAAATTTTTAGCTACTTCACCCCCTTTTTGATAAAATCCTTGCCTTACCATGGCCTTTCTTTTCTTGTCAAATAAAAATTTGTTGGGAGGCATCTCCTCTACAGAAATAGGCATCAATTCTTTATTGAAAATTCTTCCCTTGTCAGGATTCCCCTTTGTGAATTGCAAGGGTGTGACAATAGCAATCAGACTGCTGATTTTCTTGGATGTTTGTTTCGGGGTGAATTCTACAACCAACTCATTTGGCACGAGTGAAAGTGGGCCGCCTGATCCCTACGAAGGTATCTCCGCTTGGTCTTGGGCCTGCTTGCCTGGCGCACCCTTTTCGGGGTTTCCTTCCTACTTCTGGGGGCCTTCAGCTCCTAGCTCTGAGGTTCCAGCTTCCTTGTTTTTACCTTGGTCCTTCTCCCCACTAGGACTCGAGTCCTTTGAACCTTTGGCTCTTGTTAGCTGTGCATCTGCAGTCTGTGGGCACTTACCCTATAAAACAAGGGGAAGGCAGCTTCATCGGTGTTCCTGAAACTTGAAAAGATCATCCCTATCCCTAGGTGTCAGGGCTTGAATCTAGCTTAGAACCTTGACATAGGATCTCACACCTCGGAATATGTCATCATGAGGCAAGTGCTCGTGCTCGTATCTTTTTAGGCCACAACTTGCCATGTTATTACTCATGACCTTATGTGGGTCATGTCTCCTTAACTCGATATTGACAAATTTAAATTCCTCCAAGGTCATAGCCTTGGCTTTGGTGTGTTCGAAATCTAATAAAGAATACGTATTAAAATGAATAGGAAAAGGTGGCCATACCTTCTTTGAAAAACCTTTAAGCTCTTTGCTTATGACACTGAGCACGGTTTGTCTGGCGATTTTGCAGCATACCAGCTTATCTAGCATGAATAGTGGTAGAGCATATGGCGGCACAGAGGTGCCAAAAACCCTGATGTATGAAAATTCTGCTTCTACATACCAATCAGCCACACTGCTCAAGTTGGCGGTGATGCTATCTGAAATCCTAGGCGGTGGGTTACTGAAGGTGGAGACATGCATCAGTACCATTACCCAATTGAAAATCTCGTGTATGAATTATGTGGCCTTATCCTCCCAAAGTTTTGAGTGATAGACATGGATAGGCTCAGTACTAGATGGAGTCCAACTCCATCTCATTAGAGGGAAAGGCATCATGAAACAAATGGCATCCATGATGTAGGCGGACATAAAAAATGAAGTTGCTTTCCCACTCGCCTTCTGCGCTCAATATTCGATAATTCAACTGGTTAAACTATCCGACAATAGTTTGGCCCAGTCGAAAGAAATCCCTTCAGCAACTGTATGAATCAGAGGCACCCAGGAGGAAAAAGTATTTGGTGTCTTCCCTCCCATACAACCTACAGGCCATCATTACTATGTACCTGAATGGTGCCTCTAAGGAGGAGAATGAATAAATTCCATTAGAATCTGCCCTGAATTTTGTGGGGTGCAAAACCCAATCCCTAATCAGGTCGGACAAGTTACTACCATATTTCTCTCATTCCTTCTCCTTGAAACCTTCCAGAAATTTGGCATTGTGTGCGAAGTTTGGTGTGGGTGACAATTGATACATTGCCTGCAGATGCTCTAGTCGTAAAGTCCGAACCGTCACCTTCTGTTCACTAATAATAGTCCTGGTTGGGATATCCACATGGTCTAGCACCCATCTGATCATATCATAATAGGGAAGGAGCCGTGGCCTTGCCACTATTTTGTGCATTTCTACCTGCACGATGATTTTGTATCTGGTGGCCAGATCATCTTTCTCATTATCGCTGGAATCATCTGAACAATTTACTGATTTGGACTGAAGGATGTCGGAGATGTATGTACATCTTTTGACATTATTAATACTTCGGGGTGAAGTATCGGAAACAACATCGGAGCCTTGACCTGAACTTTCGGCAAGCACCTTGAACGCCTTTAGTGGAGCCATGAAAGAGAATTTTGTACGCAGATCACCTGTAGTAAGAATTGTAAATATAGATAGAAGTTATCCTGATAAAAAAAAAAAATCTATGTGCACAAAATAAAAATGAAATTGAAATAATGAAACAAACCCCTTACCTTAGTCATTTAAACTTTGCATGAGTCCTTGCTGACAGAACATTCAAATTGTTTAATGGAAATATTTAGGCGTGAGACGAGATCTTATTTTCCAATAACTCATCAAGATTCAAATCAATGCCATAAATGTTTAAAATATTTGTGATAATAAAGAAATGTGGAAACATTCAAAAAACTCAGTTGTAGACTATGTACGTTAAAGGCCCTTTAAGACATTAATTAATTTAGATAATTCGTTTAACTTTGTACCTTCAACTCTCGAAACCTCTTTTCGGCTTTCGCCGTCTCAGGTAATTTCGT
>JASDQU010100115.1:351332-361592 GCA_032191745.1 Picea mariana
GATGCACCACTGAAGACAAAGAAAGTAAATATTGGAACATAAGAGAGTATGAAGATTGCAATTATTGGTGACTATTGGGATAACCAAACAGTGGGAAGAATAACAAAATTACTGCACAAATATAATGATCTATTTCCAACAACATTTTCATAGATGAAAGGGGTATTGGGAGAACTTGGAGAAATGAAGATCCCTTTGAGACTAGATGCCAGACCAATACAACAGATACCCTATAGGTTGAATCCAATGTATAAATAGAAATTTAAGGCAGATATTGATAAGATGTTATAGGTTGGTATAATAGAACCTCTTGAATAATTTGAGTGGATTATCCCCATGCTAGTTCAAGAGAATACGCAAGGGGGAATAAGGATCTATGTAGACTTGAGGAATTTGAATGAGTTTTGTCTACATGATCCCTTCCCTACTCCATTTACATATGAGGTATTGGAGAATGCAGCAGGACAAGACACATACTCATTCACTGATGGATTTTCATCATATCACCAGATCAAGATAGCACCAGAGGATCGTCATAAGACTACATTTTCCACATATTGGGGGTCATATCAATACATAGTGATGCATTTTGGGTTGAAGAATGCCCCTACTATTTTCTCAAGAGTAGTGGTAACTACATTTAAGGATTTCATACATAAAATTTTGGAAGATTATATGGATGATTGGATATTATTTAGCTTATTGACATATCATGTTAAKTTTTAAGATTGATGCTAGAAAAGTGTAGACAATGTCAAATTTCCTTGAATATTAAGAAATGCATATTCAGCGCACCATTTGGAATTTTTCTAGGGCATGTGGTGTGTAAACAAGGTCTGTTGGTTGATCCTGTGAAGATTGATGTCATTGTTAATTTACCACCACCTAAGTYAGTGTTCCAATTAAGAGCTACACTTGGTCATACAAGTTACTATAGGAAGTTCATAATGGGATATTCATAGATTACTGTGTGCATGGAGAAATTGTTAAAGAAGGATRTCAAATTTCAGTGGAATGAGGAGTGCCAACAAATTTTGGATATCTTGAAGGAGAAAATGGTGACATCGCCAATTTTGGTGTTTCCAGATTGGTCAAAGGAATTCCATGTTCATGTGGATGCCTCTTCAATATCCCTTGGAGCAATATTAAAATAGCCAGGAGGATGTAATATATATCACCCAATAGCATTTTCAAGCAGGAGGATTTGATATTCAGAATAGAACTACAATACAATAGAAAGAGAAGGTTTGTCTATGGTGTATGAATTGCAGAAGTTTAGACATTATTTGTTAGGCCAACATTTTAAAATGTTCACAGATCACTCTGCTCTCAAATACCTAGTCAACAAGTCAGTGTTGGGGGGGAGAATATGTAGATGGTTGTTGTTATTTCAAGAGTTTTATTTTGAAGTAGTTGTGAAACCTAGAAGATTGAATGCAGGGCCAAATCATCTATCCAGGCTAACTGATGGAGAGGAACCAAGCAGCTTGGAAGACAATTTTCCTGATGCACAACTATTTTCATTACATATTGTTGATTTTTGGTGGAGGCTTATTTGGGGAGAAAATCCAATTTTGGAGCGTGCACAATATATGGGGAAAAAAAACATGGAAAAGATGGAGGAAAAGTAGTGTTGGGCCCTTCATTTTTGGGATAAGGAATTGCACAAGTTTTGACTGAGCATGAATTATGCAAGCTTCAAAAGAAGCTGGACAGAAGAGAAGGAAAGAGCAATAGAAAGCAGTTGTGAAATTCGGCGCAAAGCCAGCTAGGCAACAAATGATTGCAACAGAACAAGGAAGCTTGCAAGTCGAGATGGAAGACACAACTTAGATATATATAGGGCTGAACATAATTGTAAAAGGGTTGTTGTTGTTAGTAAATTGAGTTATAGTTATTGGTTATGAAAATTCGAGTCAAGAAAAGTCTTGAGTCTGTAATGTAAAAAATCTAGCTATCTGAGAATTGGAACTTTGCGACTTGAGTCTAGATTCAAGCATCTATACAGAACACTAATCAGTATTTATGAGTTTGTAACTAAAGAAAGAATATGAAGCTAATATGAAGAAGAACAAGAATTTTGAAAATGATGTGTCTTTGTGTGTTTTACTTATGCATTACAGTACTCCTTTGTGTGTTATAAAATGTTTCTGCACATCCAGAGATCTAGTATTGACCAATGGTGGGAAATAAATTGTGATGCTTTCATATGGAAAGAAGCAGAACTGAGAGGAAAATCGGTGGAAGACACTTGTGAAGCAATCTTTTACTCAGAAAGATCGAGCGACCAGTATGAGATTTTCTGGGTTAAGTTTCGAGAAGATTTTTTCCACTGGATAAAGAGGCTCCAAGAAGCTCCATAGTTCCAAGAACTAGTCAGGAGGATCTGTGCTTGGGACACCAAAAATCTAGCAGCACTTCAGAGGCTGGATTGTCCAGTCACGTGGGCAATTGATTTATGGGTTAGTACCACACTATAAGGATATATTATTGAATTTGTAGCTAAGAACCACCAATATTTTTTGTGAGAAAAGGTGGTTTTCAAGAAAGATGCAAGGGGAAGACTGTTGAGAGAAATCCCCCTGTGGATTAAGGTTTTCTTGATGGAAGAGGGGATGCTGACGATTTCCCCAATTGAGATGGTAGCATAAACACCCTCACTTGGGGTAGGGTGAGGTCGATGTAGAGTCATGGCATGAGAGAGGGGAAGGGTTCTTTGACAAATGGGGGGGAAACAACAAGAAACAGACTCAAGAGATGAGTGAGCCTTGAAGAGAGCCACCATAGTTGAGAAGTGGTGGCACGAAAAGATCAATAAAGAAGCAAGACAGTCTAAAACATTGAGGAAAGAAGTTGGATCAGGAGAGGTAGAGGAAAGACATATGGAAGATTTGCAGAGGATGAGAAGACAAGAAATACTAGCTAGTCAAAGATTAAATGAGAGAGAAGTGTGGAGAGAAAGAATTCCCCAGGAGGTTGGAAAAAAAGGAGAAGGTGCAGACGTAAGAGAGGAAGAAGCCAACATGAATCTTGAAGAAGAAAGAGAAGATTCATCCTTGACAATAGGAGAGATCGGGAATCCGGTCGAAGAGATCGCCCCAGTGGAAGCAAGTGAGACCCCCCGGATCAAATAAAATCACTCCGAAGCTAATGGATCCAGCCCTGAATCGCCCATACCCCAAGTTTCTTCTATACAGGTGGTAAGTTCGATATTACCTTCTCATACTAGTTCTATTCCAGTGCAATTAGTCAGCCGGTCACAACCAGGAAGTGTGAGTGTAGGGAGGATATTGGGATCTCCTGGTAGATTGCAAGCACGACCGTTAGGATTTATATTGATAAGAAAAACAAGATCAACAATGGTTGGCCATGCGAGAGGTTCGATTTCCTGATACCCAGAATTTTGGGGTAAGGGAGATGAAGATGTTGAGTAGCATTGGTTCTTGTGCAAAGCAATCTTGAGATCTAGAGGGACTCCGGATGCGAATAAGTTGGTCGAGTTCCAGACTAACTTGAGAGGTCGCGCTCTGAAATGGTATATGAATATCATCAAACCAGGAGTGCCAGGAATGCAATTTCAAGTGTTCAATCTTGGCCAGGTACGGACAAGGTTCATAGCAGAGTTCAAACTACCTTAGTCAGAACAGCAGGCTATGTCTGAGCTGCATGAGATCCAACAAAGAGAAGGTGAATCCGCCTGGGACTACATCCAAAATTTCAAAGATGCTATAGGGAGGTTGGCACATCTAATCCACAAAGAAAATCAAAGGGAGCAGTATATTTAGGGGTTGTTGCCTCTGACTTGGATTCCGCTAACGCAACAACAAATAACCACTTTAACAGACACCTTGGAACAATTGATGAAGATTGAAGCCATGGCAGGATACCCTAGGAGCATGAGAGTGACCAGACCCCCAACATATGTGAATCTAGCTCAACTAAAAGGGAAGATATTGACACTTATAGAAAATATTCAGGAGCTGACGATACCCAGACCAAGATGACCATGGGTTTGGTGCACCGGATGTTATATAGAAGGACATTTGGTGAAAAAATGTCTATGAATAAGGGCAATGGGACCTCCTCAGAATCAGATGATACCCCCACCAGGACCCACGGGAGGATTTGTGCAAGTTTCGATTAACTTACCATTCCATAACCCCACCCCGTATCAAGATTTCCCAGGAGGCCAAGAAGCACCAACAACTGAGTAATGTGAAATCTACCGAATCCATGGGCATGGGCCAAGATAGTGCCCCATTATGCAAAAATATTCAACGGTCCCAAACACAGTGCACTATGAATTATGTGCATCTAGCACGCATACTACCAATCAATCTAGGGTGTTGGATGCACTTGCAGACAGGTTAGACCGAACAACACTCAGGGGCAATGAAAACCCCCAAGAACCAGGAAGAGGTCAAGGAGGTGGAGCCGGAGGAGACTTCAGAGGAGGAATAATTGGGGGAAGAGGGCCAAACAGATGTTATAACTATGATGAGCAAGGTCACCTGGCTAGAGACTACCCTCATCTAAGGCGGCCATGGTGCAATCACTGCAAAACCAACGATAACACCACTAAAGACTACCTAGAGTTAATTGAAAAATGGTAAGATAGAGTACGACAACAAGGAACTAACCTCATCAGTTCAGAAATCAAGAGATTTATTAAGGGACAATTGTCCAACCTTAATATCGTTACTGGAGGAGGAGAAAAGATAGGAGTTGATGCTGATACTCTACCCCAGATTCAGAAAGTAGCACCCAAATAAGACATGTATGACCCTCTAAAACAAAATCTATTCTTTAAATATTCCATAGAAATATTTCAAAATATTCTTAGCCTGGAGATGCAAGATAAATCCCCACAACCTATTATTTATCCTAAGATTGTGCAAGTCCCTGCTTCACCCCCTACACCCAAAAACCCTATAGTCATTTCGAGACAACCTGAGCAACCTCAAAATGTAGTTGACCTTTGGTTTCAATTATTCTCTGACATTCTGGGGAATGATCAACTAATAGAAAATTTGTGCAATGTGCTATACCTAGTTTTAGGGAACGAAGAACCCCTAGAAGAAGGAATAAGGGATAATCTTCCTGAGAAGAGTACTTAGAGAGTGCAGCAGAGAAAAGTATGAATGAGAAAAGAAGTCATATTAGTATCCCAGTTAGATGAATTCAATATTAAGGATGTCATGTTGGATCTAGGATCGGATGTGAACATTCTGCCTAAGAAGACCTGGGAAGACTTAGGAAAAACTAGGTTGACGTATTCCCCAATTTAGTTAATAATGGAAAATCAATATTGTATCTTCCCCATTGCAAGACTGGAGAACATGGTAATAGATTTTGCAAGAGCAAAGACAGTGGATGACTTTGAAGTCATAGAGATCATGGGAGATAAGGACTCTTACCCTGCACTACTTGGCATTGATTGGGCCTATGACAACTATGTAGTGATCGACTTAAATAAAGACACCATGACCTTTGAGGATGAGGGAATCAAGGTAGTTCAACCTTTGGATCCATATGTAGGACCCAGGTATACGGATCCAACAGAAAAAAATATGGAGGGAGAAAACTTAGACCAGTTGTACACCGTAACAACAGGAACAAGATACAACTACATAAATCCTACTGATGATGGATCAGTAAGATGGATAAGCATACAATCAGCAAACAAAGATTTAGAATTTGGCTTTGACAGTTGGTAACAAGGTTTGTATGAAATATTTTCAAGAAGATGCACAACTATCAGAGTAACCAGATGGGTTGGGACCGAAGTTATAGAACACCCAGTATACAATGGCACCTCAAAACTAGACAGTTTTCTAATCAGCATGGAGGAAAAAGTAGGAGAAGATCAAAGAATCTCAGTACTAGATGTAGCTTTTCAGAACACCCCTACCAGGTGGTGGGAAAATCATAAAGCCTTACTTAGAACTTGGGACAAAGTGAAGAAAGCTATCAATTATAGGCTCCAAAATAAAGAGCGGTTGGAATCAAAGTTGCAGACAGATCTCTAAGTTGCGCAACTGTTCAGCAGAGAATCAGATCCTAGAATGCATATTGAATAGTGTGTGACACATTGCCAAGTTGTGGGAATAGCCTCTCACTTTTGGGTTTACGTATTTCCCCACTCTCTAGGTTCAATCCTGAAATCTTGGTTCACACAAGAGGAAACCAGAAGACAGACCAGCGACTGGCAAGCACTAGTAGCTCAATTTTGCAAGGACTTCTCGTTTACAAGTAAGTACCCTGAGCTTGAATTAGTCCTGCAAAAGATTAAACAACTTCTCTTTACAGATAATGGTAATCAAAAACCAAACTTAGTGGTATGTGCCAAACATAGCCAAGAACTTCAGACTAATCTTCACCTGGCCCCAACTGAGAAATCTATAGAATGTTATCATATTAGCAGAGACTTAGAAATCTTAGATGAATTAGAGGAATTGAGAAACCTACCCATCAAAGAGACAGAGGGGAAGAGAGAAATCCAAAACACCATACCCAACCAGACTGATAGTTCCTACAATCACCCATTAAAACTGTGCAAAATCAATATAGGGACCACAAAGCAACCCAAGATAGCTATGGTGGGAGACTACTGGGATGAGAAAACCAGACAAGAAATACAAAGTTTGTTGTGGGAATATGAGGATCTATTCCCAAATACTTTCTCAGAGTTAAAGGGGATCAAAGGAGCTATGGGAAAAATGAAAATCGAACTGAAACTAGGATCCAATCATGTGAGACATAAACCATATTGTCTCAAACCTAGAGTAAAAGAGAAGGTCAAGAAGGAGATAGATAAGATGTTGGAAGCAGGACTCATTTTTTCAGTAGACGAAGTAGAGTGGGTTGGCCCAATAGTTATTAAAATAAATAAAGTTACAGAGGATATTAGAGTCTGTGTAGACTATAGAAGCCTTAACTCTGCATGTGTGCATGACCCTTTCCGAACACCCTTCACAGATGAGGTTCTAGAACAGGTTGTGGGGAAGGAAGCATACTCATTCATAGATGGATTCTCAGGAAAACACCAAGTTAGGATCGCTCAGGAGGACAAAAGGAAGACCACATTCATAATAGAATGGGGATCTTTCACATACAATGTGATGTCATTCAACTTAAAGAACGCCCCTGTAGTTTTCTCCATGATTGGAATGGCATCTTTTAGAGATTTTATTCACAAATTTATAGAATTCTATATGGATTATAAGACAATATATAGCCTGCTCAAGGAACATGTAGCACTGCTACGACTAATGTTTGACAGATGCAGAGAATTGCAGATCTCATTGAATCTATGAAAGTGCATCTTCTGTGTACCACATGGGAAATTGTTGGGCCACATAGTCTACCATGAAGGAGTATTGGTAGACCCAACCAAAGTTTTAGTCATTGTGAATATGCCTCCACCTATGAGTGCTAAACAATTGTGCTCCATGCTAGGACACACACGTTACTATCGCAGGTTCATCCGAAGATATGCCAACATTACTGCACCTCTAGAAAACCTACTAAAGAAGGCTAAAACATTCCAGTGGACCCCAGAATGTGATAAATAATTCGAGACACTTAAGGAGAAGCTCAACACAACACCGATTCTAATATTCCCAAATTGGGAGAATGAATTTCACGTCCATGTAGATGCTTCAGGAATTGCCTTGGGACCTATATTAACGCAACCTGGAGATAGAGCTATGGATCATCCTATCTATTTTGTGATTCAGAAGTTGTCGCAAGCATAATGAAACTACATAATGATGCAAAGGGAGGGCTTATCAATGGTTTATGATTTGCAGAAATTTAGACATTATTTGTTAGGTTCTCATTTCAAATTCTTTAATGATCATTCTGCATTGAGATATCTAGTTAACAAACCTATGTTGGAAGGAAGAATTTGTATATGGTTGTTTTTATTTGAGGAATTCTCCTTTGAAGTTATCATTAAGATGGGAAGATGCAACGTAGGACCTAATCATCTATCTAGATTAGAGTCAGGGGAAAGTGGCAGAGAAGTAGATGATCAGCTCCCAGATGCAAACTTGTTCAGGGTTGAGGCCATACCAGAATACCTGGAGGACATAGCAGTCTTCTTAAGTATAGGGGCCTGCCCAGAGACATATTCTGCAACCCAGAAATGCCACATGGTTGTTAGAGAATCATATTACCAGATAATTGTCGAACAATTATATAAACTAGGACTAGACAATATCCTCAGACGATGTGTCCTAGATCATGAAAGACAGGATATACTCTAGGAATGCCACAATGGAGTTGTAGGAGGCCATGTAGGAGGAAAGGCCACTGCACATAAAGTTCTCCAGGAAGGACTTTGGTGGGAAAAAATCTTCAAAGATGCAAAAGTATACACTAAATCATGTGATGTTTGTCAATGAGTGGGTAAGTCATCCCGATGAGATGAACTACCACTACAACCAATTAGAGCTCTACAAGCATTCGAGAAATGGGCAGTTGAATTCATTGGACCAATCAACCCCATAGCCAAGCATTCAAAGGCTAGGTACACCATCACCGCAACAGACTACCTTACCCGTTGGGTAGAAGAAGCAACTGTTCAGGACTGTTCGACCGATATTGTTTCCAGGTTCATCTTCAAGAATATTATCACCCGTTTTCAATGTCCTAGGAGCCTAACAAGAAATCAGGTAGCTCATTTCATTAGTAGCACTATAGTGACACTCACAGCAGAGTTCCTRATCCAACATCACAAAAGCAGTCCTTACCACTCACAGGCCAATGGAACAGTCAAAGCCTTCAACAAGATTCTGGAAAGAGGGATGAAAAAGGTCTGTTGTGCAAACTGAGAGGATTGGGATGACAGAGTCCCAATATTATTATGGGCTTACAGGACAACCACAAAGAAACTCCACTGGTACACATTGTTCCAGCTAGTTTATGGGAGAGATGCAGTGGTGCCTGCAGAATTCATCACTACAAGTTTGTATATTGCACAAATCACACATTAGTCAAAAGAGGAATCTATTGCATAGAGACTTATGGAGTTACAAGAAATTCAGGAGACCAGATTTCTAGCAGACTTCCATCAGACGGTGGAAAAAGCAAGACAAAAATCTTGGCACGATAGGCACATTAATACTAAGGTATTTATGTAAGGAGACAAGGTTCTACTCTACGATATTCGATACCAAAAGCATCTTAGCAAGTTGCACATGCACTGGTTGGGACCATTTATCATTGCGGAGATCCGACCCTCAGGAGCAGTCAGACTCGTGCAACTGGATGGTGTGTTGCAGCCAGGATGGGTGAATGGAAGTCGCCTGAAGCCCTATCTGTCTCAAAACTGAGGAAAAGGGATTGTTTCTCTAGTTTGAAGGAGCTTGTACATTAGTTAGATTTGAGTTATTTTTTGAAATTTTGTAAATTCAGCTAATAAAGTTGATGTTTTCAGTCTGACATTATGACAAATAGTTAATTTTTTGTTTAAGTGTTTTTTTATACAGAACTAATGCATCAGCAATGTAGGATCTGAAGCATACGAGAATCCATTAATGACAGTCATTAATATGATGGGAACCTCCTTTGTGTTCAGAGGGAGGATGAATCCGAATATGATCTGAGTCCATGTGCCACACGAACCCAGTCCAGTCACAACCTTTATTTTCATTTCAGTACCCCATCTGAGGTCAAATAAGACATAAAGTTGCATTATGAAAATATGCCATCAGAGTCCGTGTTGGGACACCCACCCGTCAAATGGAAACATCTGAAATCGACCACATCCCTATCCCACTTACACAAATAAGTAAATGCATGAATCCACCAATAGGATTTACCCTGTTAAACCATTCTGTCAAAAAACTTAGACCCAGTTGCATCCATATAATCATGATGAACAATACTTATTGCTCAAACTTGTCCGTTAAGGCAAGTATAAGGCCCTCAACTCACCCGAGACCGCATTGTTTCCAAAGAACATAGTTATTTTTTATTTTAGTAGAGAAAACTATTCTGCACAAGTGTGAAATCCATAATTGTGATCCTATTCCTTAGCTTGCCATAGAAGTGGGAATGCCGAGAGCCACAACAAGCCGAAGTGATATGTCTAAAGAAGTGGTACCAAATGAGCCCTACGACTCACGAGTCGAGGTCGTAGGCGATATCAAAGGGAAGGTGGAGCATGTTAAGGTCCTCGATCTTGCCCTAAAAGATTCAGTTGTGTTCCCTCAGATGCACACAGATGCCTTTTGGGAGATGGCTCTAGACGGA
>JASDQU010100115.1:443090-458535 GCA_032191745.1 Picea mariana
GACTGATAAGCACAGGAGCTTCAGTCAAGGCCTTCTTTATCTGCTCAAAGGAATTTCGAGCCTCAGAAGTCCACCTTACTTCATTTCCCTTTCTCAACATGGCTATTATGAGATTTACCATCTCAGCAAAATTAGAAACAAACCTCCTTAGAAAATTAATTTTACCAAGGAAAGACTGGACTTCTTTCCTGGATCTTGGGATTGATAAGGCTTGGATTGCTTCAACTCTACTAGGATCAATCTTGACTCCTACTACTGATACTATGTGGCCCAATAACTTTCCCTCCTTCATGGCGAACAGAGATTTTTTGGGATTCAATGAAAGGCCAAAACTCCTGCATTTCAGAAAAACCCTCCTGAGATGTAAAAAATGTTCTTTATCAGACTTGGAAAAGATTATCATTTCATCTAGATAGATAACCACAAACTTATCATTTTCCCTAATGAAAGCTATGTCCATGGCTCACTGGAAATTTGCCCCTCCATTCATCAATCCAAAGGGAATTTTAGCATACATGAATTTGCCCCATGGAGTGGTAAACGTTGTATTTTCTTGGTCCTCGGGCAGAACAGAGATTTGATTGTAGCCAAAGAAGCCATCAATCATGGAAATTCTGGATGATCCTGTCACCCTCTGCAATATATGTTCCATCTTTGGCAGGGGGTAATTGTCCTTCCTTGAGCTCCTGTTCAAGTTTCTAAAATCCACACAGAGCCTGATTTCTCCATCTTTCTTCCTTACTGGGACCAAGTTGGCCACCCACTCTGAATATCTCAATGGCACGATGATTTGGGCATGTAGAAGCTTCTTTACTTCTCTCTCCATGATAGGTAGCAACATAGGATTGATTTGTCATAGTTTCTTCCTAAATGGTTTAGCCTCCTTTTTCAATGGGATTTTATGCTCATTGAAAAAAGTGTCATAAGTTTTGAGGTCCTCATAGGTCCAAGCGAAAACATCTGCAAACTCCCTCAATAATCCAGCGTACTCGACCCTCTACTCCTTTGTCAGACTTCTTGACAATTTGACAAACTTGGGCTCATTCTCGGTGCCAATGTTGCACTGGTTTGTATCATCATCATCATCTGAGATTTTCCCCTTCAATGCCACATCATTTCTATCAAAAAGCCTTTCCAAAGGAACCAATCCCTTTGGAATATGATTGTTGGGCAGCTGCGCAATGTCACGCTCTGCAATCTTGCTCAAAAAATTACCATCATCAAGTTTCATTGGAAATAGGGTCTTGATCAATATGCAGAGATGAAAATTCTTCAACAGTATCCAAGAATCTTTTGATCTCAAGATCATCCTCGAACACCTTCCAATGTTTGACATTGTCAGGTATGGAGGGCTTGTATTTTACTTGTACCTCATATCTGAGTTTGGGTGGCTGGGGCACTTTGAAATTTCTTGTTGATGTAGCCAGAGAATCAGCCACTTTGTCTTTCTCTCTTGGAATGAATGAAATGTTAAATGCCGAGAAGAAACTATCAATTAGGTCCCATACCTCATTTTTGTAACTCCTGAGTTGAGGATGCTTGGCCTAATAGGCATTTTTGATCTGCTGGACTATCAATTCTGCATCTCCGAATACTGCTACCTCTTGAATCCCCATTTCCTTCGTAGCTCTTAAACCTAAAACAAGAGCTTCATATTCTGCCACATTGTTGGTTGTCTCAAACTCTAGCTTGTATGACAGAGATATGGTTTTCTGAGCAGGTGACACAAAAAACACTCTGGCACCAGCGCCTTCCCTGGAAGAGGCTCCATCAAAGAACATTTTCCAAACAGAGGTGATGGGGGGAGAAAATTCATGAGAAGTAGTGGGATGCTTTCTGACTTTTAGAAAAGGCTCGGGAGCATTAGTGATTTGCAGTAATCTGGATCCTAGATCAGTGTCAAGGGAAAAGATAGGATGGTTGGTAGGATTGGCTTCATCACTAATTATGTAGGCCAGTTGGGCTTCTCTGTACAGTCTCCTATGTTCCCCCCCAAACACTGTAATAGTAGCATAAGTTAGGTCCATTTGCAGGGTTCCCCCAAGTCTTTTTATCCAAGACCTTGACAACAACATACCAAATTTGGGGGGGACATCAGCCACTACAATGTCCATGACCACACTTTTCATGGGCAGTTGAAACAAGGTCACAACCAGAGCTTTGATGACTCCTAGACATTGAACTTTCCTGGAGTCAAAGGAATAGAGGTCATGATAGGCTCTGGTGACTTCTAGTCCTAATTCTTCCATGACAGTTTTGGGCATGAGGTTGTGGGAAGCCCCTGAATCCATCAAACAGTTGTGCAACACCTTATCATGTATGTTCAAGGATGTGTAGAAGGACAGGGATGAATCATTTATGTCTTCTACCATAGGACCTAGGATGACTGTAGGATTTTCATCTTGCAAATTGATTGAGTCTATTGGATGACATGAGGCTTCAAACTGTAATAGCTCGGAGAGGAGTTTTTTTAACACTTCATGTTTGATCAGTTCAGAGAGGGGCATAGGGATTCTGATTTTTTGAATTTCATGCTCAAAGTTAAAAGAGGGTGCAAGCTTTGGGATTTCCCTTACTTCAGGAACATGAATCTGGACCATTGGAGAGAGGGGTTGGGCCTTCTTACCTTTGATGTTGTCTGTTAATTCATTAGCAGGTTTCTCTGTTCTAGTGATTTGTTCAGGAACATGAGGTGCTCCTGTCTTCTTCTTTGATCTTAGGTTATACTTCTTCTGACTGCTGCTAGCCTTATCTCCCTTGCTCAGCTCGTTTAGCTGACTATCCATGAGAGACTCCTCGTATGTTGATTGAGTGAGATGATGAAAAGGATAATTATCTCCAAAGCAGTGGATTTCAAGATCAAGCCCATCTATTTCCCCTTCTTCATCATTATCTACAAAATTATTTTGAAGAGGGGCCTGAATCATCTGATTTTCTCTATCTCTTCCCCTCTGGTCCCTCTATATAATTTGGGGAGAATTATTATTTAGCCTCCTTAAATTTCCTTTGTTTTTAGTATTTTGAGGATTCATGTATGTTTTCTTCCCATCTACCTTCATTTTCTCCATCTCTGCGGACAAAGACTTCACTATCTTGGTCAATTCATCCACTTGGTGGTGAGGCACAAAGGGGACAGAGGTCGAGGCTTCAAATCTTCGCTTTCTCCTGTCTGCATCTGTCTTATTTCTCAGTCTATCAACTGCCAATACATTAGATTCCACCTCTATGGCCACATCTTGCATTTGATCTAGGGAGGTAGCTCTTCTCTCTCTCAGTAGAAGGCAGAATTTAGGGTCGAATGCATTAGCATAAGAGATTTTAGCAGAGGCTTATGTGGGTTTTATCTCAGCAGGGATCTTATAATACATATTATTGAATCTTTTGGAGAAGTCAGAGACAGACTCTCCTTCCTTTTTCTTCAAGGACCCAAACTCTATCATGTAATACATGAAATCTTTTTTATCTCCCCAATGCCTCAGGAATGCATTATCTAAAGCTTCAATCCCAGCAATAGATTCGAGGGCCAATCCCCTAAACCATTTCCTCACTTCACCATTAAGGCTCTGGACGAAGACCCTCATCTAGACATCTTCATTTTCAATTTTCAAGTTGTCTATGTAACTGTAGAAGGAAGCAAGGTGCTCTTTCGCAGTTATGTCCTCTTTCCCAGTGAATTTAGGCATATATTTCAAGTAATCTCCAGCAGGGAGAGGATTCATAGGTTGAGGTAGGATTAAGGGGGCATATCTAGCAGCCACTATGGCATCCATTCTATTTAGAGGGGGATTAGCACCTACCATAGGAACAATAAGTGTAGGAGAACCAGGAGGAGACAAGGATTGAACCAGAAAGACAAGAATTGAGCCAACAAGATGGGAGGGGGACGATAGAAAATTTGGAGAACAAGCCTGCAGGCTAAAAGGAATAGAAGTTTCTCTTTCTTCAACAACAGTGGTAATAGGAGAAGGGGTGGTAAAACCCAGGGTAGGAAAGTATTCATAGATGCTAGGTCTAGACCAGGGTACCACCTCGGGGGAAAGGGGAGTGACAAGGGTTTCTCCTACCAATTCGAGACCAAGAGGAGAAAACTCAGCAGGAACACTCCCAAAATTTAGACTACGGGAAACTCCAAAAGAAGGTAAATAAACAGGATGAGATGAAGGTGTTGGAGTTTCTATAAAATCATGAAAATCGTCAGAAATACAAGGTCTACTCCTCCAAAGGAATTTCCCTTTCTAATAATCTTCTCTGGGCCAGCTTCAGGTGGCGCTAATATCAGCTGAGGAGTAGACCTTGTATGTCTGTCTCTAGAAGCCACGACTGAAACAAAGGAGTTGCTTGTGGATTAGCATCAATGGGGTCACCTAGTAGAGTCACGTGAGTGTAGTTGCCAGGTGCACAGTAGTAATCTCAATGGTTTTGATATCTGATGCACCTTCGAAATCAGTTAATCGTTGTCATTCAATCTTGGGGAAGATATTCAACTTCGTCCCCGGCAATGATGCCAGAAATGTTAGCATCAGAAGTCACTCCTGGATTGTGGCAGAAGCAGAGCCCAACGCCCATCAGTTTATGTCACAAATAATTTAATGGGGTGGTCAAATCGATAGAGACCCAGAAAGGTATCACTTTAACTCAGAAAACCAGGCCTAGTATGTATAACATAAGAGGTCTTGATCTAACTTCCGTCAATTGGTTGATTATAAAATGAGAAGATGGAAGACTTGATAGGAGGAGTGAGCAAGACTACTTTGGGCATCAGGCCTTTCAGCAGATTGAGGAAAAACTCAGAACACAATATCCTCTTGGTTCATAGTTTCAAAGAAACTGAAAGGTGACTTGACTGGATCTTCCAATTCCAAATCATTCAGCATTGAGAAAATACAAGAACTGATTAGAAACAATGCAACTATTACAGTGATCCAACCTACATCATCCTATAACAGCGTAACTCGACTGGATCCTCCAATTTTGAGTTGTTCTAACACAGTGTAAAAAGAGAGATGGAAAGAGGCTAACATTCATAAGGCAAGAAGTCTCAAGTGTCAATACATAACCAGAGCAATTAGTGCTTCATCAAAAATTTACAATAGGGAGCCTAGCTCAACCATCGACCCTTACAAACATGGAAAAATTTCCTACATATACTCATAGAAAAACAACAACAACAAAAATGAGACATTACATTAGAAACATTGCGTCTGCATGTCTATTGGCAGTCTGTGCATGCAAACTCTGAACGATCGTGCACTTATGACAGATGCAACCAGACTCCTAACAATCCTGCGGATGAATCGACATGCCTTTAATTCTTTGCCGAACTTTCCATTTATAGTGGAGACGATGTCTAACCACCTCCAAAAACTTCAATAACTACTTCCTTGGGATCAGGAATAGCCCTGGTCAACTCTTCCCTTTGGGACGTAGAGGTCTTCTCATGGTGCCACTTGGATCAGCTGAATGGTTTAATGGATAAGGCGTGGAGGCCATTGTGAAGACTGGGGCACATGATGGTGCGCGAATGAAGGTTAGGCGGGGATGATTTGGAAGGGACCGGGATGGATTTCGGAGGATGAGGAGGAGCGAAAGGAAGTGGGCCACATCACATGGACAAGTGGGGAACAGACGGCAGGGGAGAAGACAGCATAGAAGGCAACACAACAAAAGGGGGCCCCACGACAATACTACTCCATTTCGGACCCCCCCCTTTATTAAAGGTAGAATGGAAAAGGGGGTCTGGAATCGATCGAGTGTCGTTGATCCGGGCACCCTAATCTTGACCGTTGAGATATGTGCACCCAATTCTAGACCCCCCCCTCCATTAAAGGTAGAACGACGAGGGGGTTCCGGAATGAAACTTTGGCCGCAGATCTAGGCGGGCAGATCTTGATCGTCCAAACTTGCCTGCTCATTAAAATGACGTGCCATCCCTTTAAACTTTGGGATAAATGGGTTTTCCAAATCTCTCTTTTGCCCAAGGGGAAGCTTCCCCTAGGAAAATACCCCATACATGATTATGTGCTAACAAAGTCAATATTGGAACATAAGAGAGTCTAAATATTACAAGTATTGGTGACTATTGGGATAACCAAACTATGGGAAGAATAACAAAATTATTGCGCGAGTATAATGATCTATTTCCAACAACATTTTTAGAGACGAAAGGGGTACTAGGAGAACTTGGAGAAATGAAGATCCCTTTGAGACCAGATTCCATAATAATAAAACAGAGACCCTATAGGTTGAATCCAATGTATAAACATAAAGTTAAGGAAGAGATTGATAAGATTTTAGAGGTTGTTATAATAGAACCTGTTGAAGAATTTGAGTGGATTAGCCCCATGGTAGTTCAGTAGAAGAAGAAAGGGGAATAAGGATATCTGTAGACTTGAGGAATTTGAATGATGTCTGTATGCATGATCCATTCCCTACTCCATTTACAAATGAGGTATTAGATAATGTAGGAGGAAAATAAGTATACTCATTCATTGATGGATTTTCAGGGTATCACCAAATCAAGATAACACCATAGGATCGTCATAAGACTACATTTTCCACAAAATGGGGGTCATATCAATACACAGTGATGTATTTTTGGTTGAAGAATTCCCCTACTATTTTTTCATGACTAGTGTTAGCTGCATTTAAGGATTTCATATATACATTTTTGGAAGATTATCTGGATGATTGGATCGTATTTATCTTATTGACAGATCATGTAAAGTTTTAAGATTGTTGCTAGACAAGTGTATATAGTGTCAAATTTCCTTGAATATTAAGAAATGCATATTCAACGCACCATTTGGAATTTTTCTAGGGCATGTGGTGTGTAAACATGGTTTGTTGGTTGATCCTGTGAAGATTAATGGCATTGTTAATTTACCACCAGCTAAGTCAATGCGCCAATTAAGAGATATGCTTGGTCATATAGGTTACTATAGGACGTTCATAATGGGATATTCACAGATTACTACACCCATGGAGAATTTTTAAAGAAGGATATCAAATTTCAGTGGAATGAGGAGTGCCAATAAATTTTGGATATATTGAAGGAGAAAATGGTGAAATCACCAATTTTGGTGTTTCCATATTGGTCAAAGGAATTCCATGTTCACGTGGATGCTTCTTCAATAGCCCTTAGAGCAATATTAAAATAGCCAGGAGAATGTGATATATATCACCCAATATAATTTGCAAGCGGGAAGCTTTCAGATTCAAAATAGAACTACAGTACAACAAAAAGGGATGGTTTGTCTATGGTGTATGCAATGCAGAAGTTTAGACATTATTTGTCAATACAACCTTTTAAAATGTTCACAGATCACTCTGCTCTCATATACCTAGTCAACAAGCTAGTGTTGGGGGAGAGAATATGTAGATGGTTGTTTTTATTTCAAGAGTTTTATTTTGAAATAGTTTTGAAACCTAGAATATTGAATGTAGGTGAAACCAAGTAGCTTGGAGGAATATTTTCCTGGTGCACAACTATTTTCAGTACATATTGTTGTTTGTTGGTGCAGGCCTATTTTGGGGAGAAAAGCCAATTTTGGAGTGTCTGCAATATATGGAGGAAAATCAACATGTCGAAGATGGAGGAAAAATAGCATGTCAAATATCAAGGAAAAGCAGTGCGACACACATGCGGAAAAACCTAGCCATGGTAGGGTTAGGGTTTGTGATATGATTGTAATGGGTATGATCCAATAGTATAGTATAAATAAAGGCATATGAGGGCTAGTAGAGGTTGGTTAATGATCTAGAGAGTAGGAGGAAAGGGTTAAGAATATTGACAGAGTGACCAAGAGAAGAGTGGGTTTTTGAGGGTTAGGTCACAGGCTGTGGAGCCTGGTGTGGTCTAGTCCACCTCATGGATGCAAATTGTCACAGTTTTGGTTGTAATAATGGAGAATGTAACGCATGCAGTGTTGGCTTTGAAGAATGATGAATAAAATAGAAGAAGATCCAAATATTTATGGACGTAGCCCTAGGGGGGGCTGAACCACTGTAACCATGTTACGTTAATGTGTGTGAATGGTTATTTTATTGTTTCTACTATTTATTAGTTAAATCATGGATATTTATCTTATATTATTACAACGCATCGCATTCATGCATGGTTTTATTAATGAATCAATAATAGATCTAGATAAATGAGTAATAAATATGATGCAAAGGAGAAACATGTCACATTCCCAATCCCTTCCCTAGATGCAAATATTTGAGTTCTGCAATCCCCCATAAGCTATCTTCGGTGAGATTGTGTTGTGTACTCTGTGTGTAGTGTTTCCTTTTGTTTTACTAGGAGGGTCGATAGTATGAAGATTTTGTTGGAAACCTTTGAGATCATAACCTGAGTCAACCCAAACGTCCAAAAAATGGTTTTGTCTCTAGTTGGAATTGTGCAAGATAGATTGGAAGGGATCTATTGAAGAACAATGTTGGGGCAAGTTTGATCAGACCAGGCTCCTTCTCAGGTTACCAACAAAAGATACCGACTAGTCTAGAGCGTTGGCATTTTCATCTCCTCCGAAGAGAAGAAGTCTTACCCAAAGCATTGCTGAGACAAAAAGATAGGGAAGGGTAGGGAAAAGACTTAAGAGGATCCAAAAAACCTTCGAGACTCATCCCGATCTTGCGCAAGAGACATAAACAGTGTTGAATCTTATGTATGCAAGAATCATACCTACTTATGTTGAGAACCAGCATTTAAACATAGAACCATTCAAGTAGAACTTATAGACCATAAAGAAGTATTGTAATGCATATATAAACACACAGAGACACATCATATTTTGAAAATTTAGGTCCTTCTTCATATTAGCTTAAGAATATTCCTTTAGTTACAAAATCAGAGATACACATTAACGCTCTATACAGACTCTTGACTCTGGACTCATGTCGCAGAGCTCCAA
Source organism: Picea mariana (assembly GCA_032191745.1). NCBI lineage: Eukaryota > Viridiplantae > Streptophyta > Pinopsida > Pinales > Pinaceae > Picea > Picea mariana. Next base: position 452,003 of record JASDQU010100115.1, read on the forward strand.
TTCTTAGACGAATAGATTGGTTACCTTATAGACTCAATACTTTTCTTGACTTGACTTACAATACCCAACAAATAAGATCTCAACTGACTAACAACAACAACACCAACCTTTTTTACAATTATGTTCAGCTCTATATATAGCTAGGTTGTCTCTGCCATCTCGGCCTACGCACTTCCTTGTTTTTTTGCAACCATTTGTTTCTTAGATGGCATTGTGCTGACTTTTGCAACTGCTTTATGTTGCTCTTTCTCGCTCTATTTTCCATCTTTTGGTGAATCTTGCGCAACTAGTTTTTAGTCAAAACTTGCATGAATCCTTATCTCAAAAATGAAGGGCCCAATAGGCTCTGACCACAATCCTTGACTCACCCTCGAGTCAAGTGCTTGGTTCTTTCACATATTCCAGGAGAATCTATTTTTTTCCCTTGTCCTCCTTTTTTTCTTCCTTAGGCTCTTATTTTTATGCTTTCTCTTCTTTTACCTCTTCAAACAAAGGGCCCAACTCTAGTACCAATTCTAAGGCTCGCTCCTTCACTCCTTGAAAGCTTCCAACTTTGTCCTGCCACTTCCTGGAAAGGAGTGATGCCTCTGCAACAAACTGTTGGGTCTCTTCTTTACTATACCCCTTTGGCTTGGACGCGACCAACAAGTTCCACTTGGAATCTATTGTTGCATCAACTTGATGCATCTATATATACACTTCATGAATGATAGGTCAGAAATCACAAAGCTCTTTCTTTGCTACAGACTATGCCTCAAAGAGGGAATTCAATTCATTGTCGGTCTATTCGAATTGGTCAAACTTATGTTTTTGCTCCATCGGATCCCTTGTGACCGCAACTTCTTCATTCAACACTTGGATATTGGTGTGCACCTCCTCCAAAACCTATTTGTGTCGAGTGATGATGCCCATCCAATCGCTAACTTCCCAAAATATCTTTGTGAATTCTGTTGTGTGCTTGTGTAGTGTTGTTAGGGTGTTGTTTCCTTGCAGTACTATCTTCTACATATGTTCTTGTAGGTTCTAGGGTTGTTGCTCTGCTTCCTGTTGAGTTTGTCACAGCTTTTCTTCTAGATGCTCAGTGCAAGTGGCTAGTTCCATCCATGCTCCTTGTATAAATTCAATCTGGTGCTCCAGCTCACCTACATCACTAGCTTTAGGTAGTTCAGGAGCAACCTTCTGAATCTCGGGCTAGGCTTTGGAAAGTCTTTCCTACACTTTCTTCAATTTGTGTTCAACCTGGATTTTGTCATGTGCTACCTATGTCCCACATGTTTGCGTGATGATATCTTCCTTCCTTGTGAACTAAATAGACCTCTCGACCTCCTGGATCCTTTGCTCTAATTGATCAGTTAACACTCTGATCAGTCCAAACAAGTGTGTCGCTAGCCACTGTACTAGGTCAGCAAATGAAGGAGTTGCATCTCTGGGTGCTCGTGTCTACAGTGGAAGTCCATTGGCCATCGAATGCTCCGAGTGGATCTCTACCTCCTCTTTTGTTGGTGGTCCTGGTGCGATCCTCAATCTTAGCTCTGAGGGAAAAAGAGTCAGAACCTATGTTCTGGCTATGCATATTTGCATTAGTTCTACGCATTGTTGAGGGTTCTAGAGAACCCACTCCATATGTTCTCACTCGGATGTCGCGCTCTACCCAGTTCTTGATTCTAGTTCTTTCTGAGCATCTGGTATGTCCTTCTCTTTTGTTGTGTCTGCTTCATGCATTGTGATTTCTTAGGTACCATCACCCTTGGCAGATGAGGTGATTTTTTGGTTGCTTTGGGCTTTTGTCTCTTCTACGGTTTGGGTGTCTTTTCCTTTCACTGAAGGCTCATGCTGATGTTCCTTGATTTCTGGATTCAGACCATTCTACTTCATGCTCTGCTCTGGTACTTTGGGGATTGGAACAGAAACTTCTGGTCTCAGCTTAGGTGACTCTTGGGTTATTTCTGGGAGTCCTAGCTCCACTTTCTCTAGTTGATCGAGCTGCATCGGCTCTGGGTTTGTGGCCTGGGGTCGCCTGGTGATTTCTTGGGTTGGTGACTAGTGTGGTGGTGATGATGGAGGGTGCTAAGTGATAAATGTGGATGGAAATGTTTCAGGATCAGGGTCATCATGAATGTGAATGACAGTGCTAGCTTTGACCAGTGAGCGGGTGTGAGAAGCAGTTGATGCAAGGGGTTGGGGGTTCAAAGGTTTGTTCGGTGAGACCTCAGTTCTGGGCCTCTTCATCAATGGTTCGGTACCAAAAACAACGCTCAGGATCTGGTTTACATCCTCACCTGACAACACAGCATCAGCTGGAAGCTGACGGAGGACCGGTTTTTTCTTCCACTCCAATTGTTGCATCTCTTCTTCCTCCTTAGAGTCTAATTGTGTTGAAGCTTCTGGATTATGTGACCCTGGACATGAGCTTGGTCCAGCTTCTGCTTCTTCATCTGTCTTCTTCAGTAGCTCCACAAGAAGAATATAATGCATTCCTGACTTGTGCGGGCTGCATTTGACTCCTGGCCATGACATGACTTCCTTGTCAAAGGCCTACTCGTCTAGATAGAACAACATCATATTTGTATGGAAATATTCCCTGCTAACATGTCTCATACAGACAAATGTGTTGTGTCGGTTCATGCTAAAGGCAATGTTTCACATATTTCAATTGAGGAGCTCCTGCAGAATACGCAGCCTCTGTGTTGCATCTATCAGACCATTGTACCATTTAGCAAATTTTGTGGTGTTGAAGGTTGTATTCTCTAAATCTGACCTTGCTTGTCATGGCTCAAACATATTTTCCATGTGACCCTTATCTGGTAGTGTTGGAGGCCTTCCGATGGGTGTCTTCCATTTGAACATTGAGAATTCCATGAGTAGATATCCATAAGTGAAGGTTCATCCCTTCTCCTGCGCCTCCTCGCATGCTACTAGTAGTTCCTCCAACATTTAACTACACCAATTGAACACATTGTCGTCGGTGCAAAATTATGCCATTGATAATGCATCTAGAGTGCATTATCCTTTGTAGTATGATCTCATAACCTTGTTGGCTATCATGTAACATCCAGTCCGGACTATCTTTGGTAGTATGGGTTCGATTACTATTGTACGTCCCCCCCTCTTTGTGTTGAACTTCTCATACAGGCTGAGCTCACCTTTCTTTTTTTCGTGCTTACCAGGACCCTGGAATCCTTTCGACACATATTCTCCTTCGAAGGATAGTCCCGTAAGCTGGTGGATGTCTTCAACATGGATTGGATATCTCTTATCCAACCAGAGACTTCTGTTGTGAACCCTACTTATCAGAAATTTTGTGCACCGCGCAACCTCACCATTGGTACTGAATATTGGTAGGTCTCTAAGGTTCATGATGGTCGAATTAAATAAGTTGATAAAGTCTGGTTTTGGCACAAATTGCATCCCTTTGAGTCCATCTAGGCCCATCTCCAAAAAGACATTTGTGTTCATATGGGGGAAAAAAACCGAATCTATTAGGTCAAGATCAAGGAGATTAACATGCTCCACCTTCCCTTTTATATTGGCCACAACCTCGACTCGTGGGTCATAGGGCTTGTCTAATATTGCTTCTTTAGACATAGCACTTCAGCTTGTTGTGGCTCTCGGAATTCACGCTTCTGCAGCAATCTAAAGACTAAGGTCATGAATACAAATTTCACACTTGTACATAATGGTTCACTCTACTGGATTCAGGAATGGCTAAGTTCTTGGAAAACGATACGTTCTTGGGCAAGTTCTCAGGACCTTATACTTGGCTTAACGGGAAATTTTTAGCAATAACTATTGTTCATTATGACCATATGGATGCAACTAAATTTGATTTGTCCGACGGGACAGTTTAACGGGGTAAATCCTATTGGGTGATTTTGGCATTTACTTACTTAGGTGAGTGGAATAGGGACGTGGCTGATTTAAGACCTTTTCGTTTGATGGGTGGGTACCCCGGCATGAAATTCGATGACATCTTGGCATATAGCGACTTTATGTCCTAGCTGTCTTTAGGAAGGGTACCGTAATAGAAATAACGACTGTGACTAGACTAAGTTCAGACGACACATGGCTCAGATCGTATTTGAATTCATTCTCCCTCCGACCACAAATGAGGTCCCCATCATATTAAGACTGTCATTAATATATTCTCTTATGCTTTGGATCCTGGACTGCTGAGTTATTAGTTTTGTATCAAACAATTTTTAAATAGAAAATGAACTAGGTGTCATGGTGCAACACTGCGCACATCGAATTTATTAACTAAATTTACAAAAATTTTAGAAAAATCAAATCTAGCTATTATACAAGATCCTTCGGACTAGAGCGACAGTCTCTCTTTCTCAATTTTGAGACAAGTAGGGCTTCAGGCAAGTGCCATTCACCCATCATGGCCGCAACCACCATCCAGTTGTGTGAGTCTGACTGCTCCTGAGGGTCAGATCTCCACAATTATGAATGGTCTCAACCAGTGCATGCACAAATTTCCAAGGTGCTTCATGTACCGACTATCATAGAGTATAACCTTGTCTCCTTGTGTAAATACCTTGGTCTTAACGTGCATGTCGTGCCAATATTTTTTTCTTTCTTACTCGACTCACTTATGATAGTCTACTAGAAATATGGTATCCTCAAGTTCTTGTAACTCCGTAAGTCTCTGTGCAATGGATTCCTCTTCTAACATACGTGTGATTTGTGCAATATACAAGCTTGGAGTGATGAATTCTGCAGGCACCATTGCCTCTTTCCCAAAAACTAACTGGAACGGTGTGTACCTATGGAGTTTCTTTGTGGTTGTCCTGTACACCCATAGTACTGTTGGGACTCTGTCATCCCAATCTTCTTGATTTGTGCAACAGACCTTTGTCAACCCTCTTTCCATAATCTTGTTGAAGGCTTCGACTGTTCCATTGGCTTGCAGGTGGTAGGGACCACTTTTGTGATGTTGGATCAGGAACTCTGTTGTAAGCATTTCTATAGTGCTTCTAATGATATGAGCTCCCTGATCACTAGTTAGGCTCTTGGGACATTCGAATCGAGTGATGATATTCTCGAAAATGAACTTGGCAGCAGTATCGGTCAAACAGTCCTTAACAACTGTTGCTTCCACCCAACAGGTAAGGTAGTCAATTGCGGTGATGATGTACCTAGCCTTTGAATTCTTGGCTGTAGGGTTGATTGGTCCATTAAATTTAACTGCCCATTTCTCTAATGCTTGTAGAGCTCTAACTAGCTATAGTGGTGATTTGTCTCGACGTGATGGCTTACCCACTCGTTGAAAAACATCACACAATCTAACGTATAATTTTGCATCCTTGAAGAGTGTTTCCCACCAAAGTCTATCTTGTAGTACTTTCTATGTAGTGGCCTTTCCTCCTACGTGACCTCCTGCAACTCCACTATGGAATTCCTAGAGTATATCTTGTCTTTCATGATCTAGGACACATCGTCTGAGGATACTGTCTAGTCCTAGTTTATACAACTGTCTAGTGATCAGCTGGTAATCTGCAGCTTTAACAACCATGTGGAATTTATGGGTTGCGGAATATGTTTCTGGGTAGGCCCTTGTACTTAATAAGACTGTTATGTCCTCCAGGTATCCTGTTATGGTGTCAACCTAGAACAAGTATGTAAATCCTTTAGCTTCACTTTAAACTCCACCATTTTTGGCGTGATCATCTTGTGGGGTACTTTTGATGTTGGTATCATTCTAGATACAATATCTATTGAAAAATAAATATTTCTCTTTGGAGGAATTCCATGTACATCCTCTAGAAATGCATCCTTAAACTTCCAGTATACTAGGTGATCCTTAATATTTATCTCCTTGCTCTACATTGATTTGAGCACTTGTATTTCATATAAGGGACACCCTTTCCAACTAAATTTCCTATGTTTTAGTGTTGATATTTGTCTAGTTGAAATTGGATTCGGAATGCCTTGCAAAACTATTGCATTGCCTTCTTCATCTTCACACTCTAATGTTTTATCAAAGCAATTAAATTTTTCTTTATGAACCATTAACCAATCCATGCATAGCAGCAAATCATATGATCCTATGGGTAGGATATTCAAGGATTCTTGRGTATGTCATCCACTAATTTCAAATGGACTAGCCTATATTACCTATGCCACTTTCTGTTAGAAAAAATAGGACCGTGGAGCAATAAAATAAAACAAATGTGGAAACAAAACATAGAAGATACGCAATACAATAGAGACACAGATTTACATGGTTCACCCAGTGTGGGCTATGTCCACCAGAGAAATTGATAGGTCCTTCCTTTATAATTATCTAGCAAATGAAGGGATACAACCTACAGTAAAACCCGATGTAACTTCCTCTTCTTTCTTTCACAGTCTCCTCTCTTATAATACGATACTCGACATCATGCATAGTTGTAATATGTTTCCCTCATAACAGAGGGTTACCTTCTAGGGAAAAAAACCCTAACATAATTTCTACCATTATATCTGTGACCTTATAATGAATGGTCCAGATTTACAATGAAATTACAATATACTTTTACAAGGCAATT